>JBAKGM010000412.1:8624919-8635791 GCA_037177215.1 Asparagus racemosus | reverse complement strand
CCCCCCCCCCCCCCCCCCCCCCCCCCCCCCCCCCCCCCCCCCCCCCCCCCCCCCCCCCCCCCCCCCCCCCAACAACTACCCACAAATTAGTTGAAATGTGTTCAGCGCTACTAGTAGTAGGAAACTAACAAAATCAGAGAATTCACCTCTCTGCCCTCACAAAGACGGAATCAAGAATCAAACATGTGACTTCAAAATGCCCTTCAAGCAGTTAATTACTCTGAACTGATTTGCGAAGCTCAGATATTGATTACAAACTTTGTTGCCCTAATCAGCTTGTGAAGCTAAATATATAACTTCTACAAGTTTGCTGCACTATTCTGCATAATAACTAAACAACATATTGAAAATTACCTACATGCTCCGGCTTGTGAACCTTAAAGTACCTACTTTTAGGGTTCTTGTCGGAAAAGGGATTGGTTTGTTTAATGGTTTGTTTAACGTGTTGATTTCTTGTGTTTCTACTGGATGTCAACCTTTTTTTCTTTTGGGGATTGATCGCTAGGTGGCAAAGTGAAAGACGAGGTTGGAGGAGATTCATTTTGTGTGGGTATGTTGGGTATGTGTGTGAGTGTTGAGAAGGAAGGGCAGCACGAGAGGGGGCACGGAGGAGTGCAGAGGAAAATAGCTTGTATGCTTGCTTTCGACTTTCCAGGAAAATAGAAAGAAAAAAAAAGGGTGTGAGGGATGCGTCAAAGCCACCAACGGAGAAGTGTGGAAACAGTGCTTTAGCCGAAAGCTCCCACTCAGTGGTCCTGAGTGTTAGGCTTAACAAGAAAGGCCTTAGTGGTTTAGAATTTTAGCATGGAAAGCATGTTTATGATGGTTTATAGGTTTAGGATTTTGGCATGAATAGCATGTATGATGGAAAAGTGCGGAGGTGATAGCTTTATTCTTTTATTTATAGTAGAGCAAATAGAATACAATTACATGACTTTCCAATGTGATGGAGTAAACTATCTTCTCTACCTTTTACTAACTACGCTAACACCTACATTATTGGATTCATTCTCATAAGTGTTCGTTTCCAAGGCAAATTAGTAAATTCACACCCCAGCTATAGGTATATTATTAGGACAATTTCATAGGAAACGTTATTGGACCAGCAATACTTTATGGACAATTAGAAAAAGTGCTTGAATACAGTAACCCATGAAAAGACCAAATACGAAAAAAGGACCACATACAATATGAGAAAGACCCATAAAAGCATCTTTGAGATTTCCATTATTAAAGAAGTTCTAGCTTACACCATATGAAAAGACCACATACAAAAAAAGGACAGCAACAACGATAGTTATAGGTAGAAAATGAGAGATACCATAAACCAACCTTGAACGGTGATGTGTTTCCTATACAAAATAAAACATTCAAGCCTCCCCATGGAAATGAAAATCTTGCCAGAATCAAAGTCATAAGTCTATTCTTTGCTAAACAAAAAGGTAAAATGAGGGCACATATTTTTGCTGTTTGGTGCTGCACCCTCGTTTCGTATTTTTACCAGTAATAGGTCCATCATCAGAGCATAATACATAAAAGAGACATGCAACACTAAGGAAAACATAAAACCGGATTTGCAAAAGCCCTCGCACTAACAAAAGCATATGAATGTGAATATACCAAAATTTCTTAGCTCTTATCACCAAAAGGTAATGTCATGCAGGAGAAGAAAATACCAGTTTTGTAAGGCAAAATAAAGTTTAATAAATCTGCGTAAATAACTTATCTTTAGGTGCAATAAATCTTGAACCCTAGAGTCATTTATGCACCTGATAGTAATGAAGCCGTGGTAACAGTGACTTAATGGAGTTCCTATTATGCTCTGGATGAACTTCTGAAATCTCCTCATCTGTCAATTTAGCCATTTGACGAAACAACTCTGCAATATTTGCACCCATGTATGAATCAGGACCGTACCAAATATTTACATCTGGAATCTGAGCAAAGGCCTGTCAAATTGTTTTAAAGTTTGATCAGAAAAAAAATTGCACTACAAAATATTGGTATGAAACAAATTAAGGATTCAGATAGAAGTAAGCATTAGTCTGTGAAAACATTCTGTCCTCTCAAAATACTTACCTGCAGTATTGTCTGCACAACATTAGAAGAAGTGCAGGTGATAGTAGGGACAAGTTCATGTCCACAAGCTTTTGTCCGTAATGAAGTATTAATGTAGATGACATGCAATGAAGGAGGTGATCTAACAGCTGTCTCGAGAAAATGTGTATATGTTGGACTTTCTGCAGCATCTGCCAAGGAACAGCCAATTTGTTCATTTGACATCCTGTACACACCAACCTGGAGAAGATTTCCATACTTATAAAACTTCTAGGAAAATCAAACTAAATACATATGACGAGAGAATAGACTTTTTATATATATACAATGCAAAATGGAAAATTGAACTGTGAAGATGGCAAACAATCCAAAATACAGTTATCCACAGTGACACATCTTGCTTGATCTTATCTTCTGACGAATGTTTAGAAAAGTTCATAAAAAGAATTTAGCTTTCTGATACAGTTATGCACAGTGCAGTATCGATTTCATAAAGAACAACCGCAAAAAAAAGACTGACTATTGTTCAAGACACATACATGATCACAAATTCACATTGTTTTATTAGATGCTAGTTCACAATACAGATGACAAAATTAATAAGGTGACTCGTATCCCCTGCCATACAAATGACTGAATAACATAAAGGAATTATGATCACAAACAAACCTTCTCAAAACCCGCCTGATCCAATATTGCACGGACATTCTCTGACATGAAGTCTACGCCAAGTACAGTTATATATTGACAACCAGCCTCAGCCATTTTGACTGCTGCATCTGCCATAACTAAGGAATCAGAAATGTGAATGTTAGGCCACTGCTTCTGTGCAGCTGTTAAGACACCTTGGACTTCAGGGTCCATGTAAAAGTGCGCAACCACACCAATTTTCTTCTCCTTCAGCATATTCACAAGTTCCATTACCTTTGACTCATCTGGAGACAAAAACATTGCCTGCAATACACTATAATGGAATTAGAGACCCTTACCAAAATCCGAATGAGCTACAATAGATTGTCAAGTACATGCCAAAAATTATCAAGCAAAGGTGAGCAAGAAACCAAATAATGTGCTGTGTGACTTTATGAAAAATTGACAAAGAATGAGAAATTGGTCGTAATGATTATGGACATCATAAGTCCATGTCTGACAGTCCAACTGGAAGTTGCATTCTATGGAAATAATTCCAATAGGAACCTTTCAATGGAGACATTTCCAACTGTGTTTCTTAGGAATCAGAATTCTCGTCATGAGCTCTGAGAAAAGGCAATATTTGAAAGATTGAGATGACATTCTCCAAAACAGTTTTCTTCTCATAAATTATTTGAAATATTGATATAAACCTTGGAGAGATTTCTATCGAGTAGTTGTGGAGATCCATTATAGGATTACTCAACGTACTTTCTAAATTGACAAGATAACACTTTTTCATCTGTTTGTCCCCAGGAAAAAGATCAACCTCTTAACCAAGGTTACCAAACGAATAGACCAAAATCCAAGTGAACCTTTTCATTTCCTTTAGCAGGCCCTAGTGGGAGTAATATGTCCACAATGTTGACAAAAAGATCTGTAAAATCCACAACTTTCAGGATCAAAAGTTTTAGAATATCAAATAAGGGAGATGATCTCACATATGTAAATATAAACAATTTCACAATAATGAGATGAATCTCCCCACCCCTCAACCTTGTTAAGGAACCATTACCCAAAAGCTTAATCTAGTGGATTGTGGGGTAACAATAGAATGGCATGCTAACTTAACAGTTATAACGTTCAACTCTAGTTCTCAAACAATTGCACTACGTCAATCCCTTTGAGTCATGCTACATACAATCCCATTTTGATGGGAGAAAGTTTAGATGGTTATGATGACAACAATGATGCTTCGTAAGCTCAAACCTGACCTTTCGCTACCGATGCAATCCAAATGACTGCCAAAGCAATTATACGTTAAGATAGTTGAGTTGCTCTTGTTCAAGATTTAAGTTCCTGCCAAAATGTCTTGGCTATGAATTCTACTCATTATATTTGTTCTAAAGCCTATAAGCCAAACATGATATTTCAGAAAACAGTCATTCAGTAAAAACTAAAAAGAAACCTTTCAAACATTTTGGTTTTACATCAAGGAATGAAATTGTTGAAGTTCTTTATCTACCCAGACAATGCAACGATAGATAGGGAAAGAAAATAGATATAGATATGTTTATATGAAGCTCATGATCCATAGGGAATAACATGGTAAATGTTGAAAAGGAACAGTTCTTTACTAGGTATACTTATTTGATTACCAACATATATCACAAAGAAACAACTAGGGTAAGAATAACAACCGCAGAGCAGTAGAGGTCATCCACGTCACCTAGCGTCATAGAGTTACACTAAAGATCGGCATTAAGTTCTTATTTCATTGCATTTGCTATTAATGAACACTAGCTTTTAATGCCCGGGCAAAGCATGGGCTAATGTCATATTTGGGGTCCAATATACAACAAAGAAAGAATTTAGGATCTACTAAGGCAATATCCTATTATTAAGAGAAGACAGATCAAATGTTGAGAGTTGGTAGCCGGGGTTGTGGGGTGAAGACCTTTCCAAGCTTGAGATTGTAGAAGATGGTAGTCTTTCCGTTGACGTCAAGGCCTGCCAATAGTATCATCATCTCGTGCTATGCAAACAACATTTTCACCAGCTTCGACCACGAAAAATCCATTGACAATGATGACGGCAACAATGAGAGAAAAGAAGAGTAAGGGAACGAAGAAAAGAGTGAGCAAAATAAGGAAGAAGGGGAATAATAAGGGCATCTTTATACATGAGCTTGAGGAGAATAATAAGGGCATATTTTTTAATTTGGCAGTTTTTTGAAATTCAATTATCTTTGGAAGTGAGGGAAAGGATGGTACTATAGCATCTTTTTGCATGAGATTGAGGAGAATAAGAAGGGCATATTTTTGAATTTGGTGGTTTTTTGAAATTCAACTATTTTTGGAAGTGAGGCTGTAGATGCTACAGTATTACTCATCCTTCTCCTATAGATATATAATAACTGAACAAGTATACTCAGAATGGACTTTGTAGTGCTTATTGTGCTAATAGTAGTAATTAATAAAAATAAGAAAAATTTTAAAATAAAAGGATGGAAAACAGTCTAGTATCTACACCCATCCTCTTCAGCACGTCCTAAAAAATTGAATTTCAAAAAACCCGTCCAAATTGAAAAAGATCATTGTTCTCCTCAATCCTATTAAAAAAAACATGCCCTTATTATTACCCTTTTTCATTATTTCCCTCAACTCTCTTCTTCATTCCCCTACTCTTCACTTGTTTTCTCTCATCATTGTCGTCATTGTCAATAGGTTTTGCTCGTCAAAGCCGTGAAGTTGTTTGCAATGCATGAGATAAGGATACTGATGGTGGGCTGCAACATTGTCGGAAAGACCATCATCCTCACAATCTCAAGCTCGAAGGGGTCATCATAGCCATCTTCACCATCTTCACCATCGGTAATAAATTCTCAACCTTTTGATTATGTCTTCTCTCTTTTGAATTACAAATAGGATTTTGCCTTACCAGCTTCTAAACTCTTTCTTCATGGTATTTTGACGCCAATTATAACACTAGCTCGTGTGCATGTTTTACACAGACACTACAGTCTACTCAAATATAACTTTATAAGAACTATAGAAAAGGTACAAGTCTAGAGAATATATGGCCAGATACCTTGAAGCGACCACTTTTACTATTCAGATTTACAAATTTATCAACACAGTAAAATCAAGAGATGTGGTTAATAGAACAAAAGCACGATGATTAAAGTGGAGAAATACTTTAGAAGTTTTATACGACTGTGAAATATTTATTAAGTCAACAAGAATATATAGGATATCTAAACAGGTAATAGTAATCTATGAAGCAAATGTTAGGCTTTTAAGAAACAAGACATAAAAGTGTAGCAAAAAATGGAAATATCAAGATGGATAAGTGGATGTACATCAGGTGGTGTTTGCTTGCTTGTAAATTGAAAATGCAATCTATCTTAAACATACACATATCAAATAATACTAGTTGGAGCTGCAATATGAACTGAATATGTTTCCAATTACATCATTGTAAAATATTAACTATCTCTAATTTTCTTATACCTTTTTTAAGTAGAAAAGTATGTCAATATCTCTTAGTTAATGTAAAACCTAAAGTTGGATTGATTTTCACATTTCCCAAATGTGATTTTGCATTTACATTCGTTTCCATATCATTTTGCGAGAGCAGAACAAGACTAATGCAAAAACAAAGGCTCTATTAAGATTTGAAGTAGTTGCAATTGTTTTATGCTGTAACTTGAACAATATAGAGCTAAAACTATCCCCAACACATTCTTAGATTATGAAATGACCGCATTCTTAGCTCACGTTTAGGACATTGCAGTGAGATCGTCTCAACATGCTCAGTAGTACCCAATAAATACTTCAGCAAGGAGAAGTCACCAGATTATCATTAATGGAGAAAGAAGAACTACTTATAGGCCTAAGAGAAATTAGTAGAGGAAATAAAAAGGGCACAATATAGTCTGATTAAACTAAGATGGCCATTATAGAACATAATGGAAGAAAAGGATTCATGTATCCTAAATTTTAAGATAAAAAGCTTGGTTGCTATCGTTGTTTGTTTTTGTGTAATATTTCTTTTATAGATGTGCAGTCAAACAACTTGCTTCCACAAAGTGGAAGTAACTAATCAAATATAACAACTACAACGCCCAAGTATCTCATATTCATAACAAGTAACAAGACATAGCACAGGAAAAATCGTAGGATAAGCCATGATCTTGCACCACCATCTATCTTTGAAGCAGGACTGTAAAAGTATGATAATTTGTGTATGAGCTAAGTATCACGCGCTTAAAAGTCATGCGTCTAGGTGCAATGCATCACATGAACCAAAATGTGTGTTTCTCTACAAGGACTCATCACTTTTAGCGCTCTCAAAATGCTATCTAAACCAAGTTCATAAACCTAGTGAAACCTCCTTCCTTTCAACCTCAGAGCCATTGAGGGGGGTTTCACGCTGTCTCCCTCGACAACCCCTTCCTAGTGATTAATCCTATTCTATCACCACGAGTTCTCCATCCATTGCATCATCTTCAAGAGTTCCGCCATCAAGTTGCCTCCTCTCCTAATTCTTCTTGTACGAGGTATCTTCAAACTTCAACCTCTACATGGTGATTCCAATGTCTTGGAACAACCCTTGGTTCAGCTCATCATTTGTGTCAATGTCATTTAGTTCAACTCCCTCCCTTATATCTAAACTAAGAAATTTCATTGACTCTCCTCAAAGGTTGTCGGCAACGTCTCACATCCCAATCACCTTCCAACCAACAACAGTCATTTGCCTTTGATGGTTTTCCTCTCTGGCCTATTTCACTCTCGCACCGTTGTCTAGCACAATAGGTAACAATCTCCATCATTTTCGGAGATTCTACTTTACGTCTCCATTTTGGATATCCTAAGGTTTATCTCCATTTCCGATACTCTAATGTTTTTCCAGATGTCGGAGATTCTACTACATTTCTCAATGATTGTATTGTCTCCATGTTGGAGACTACTACTTGTTTGTCAAAGACCAAAGATAGTTGTGATTTCCTAGATTTCCAAATTAATACTGATCGCTCTGTGTAACAAGTTTCTTCTTCTAAAGTTTCAACTCATCTTGTTGACAATAAAGTTGCTGGTAATTGGATATAGACCATGAAGATTTTAAGACTGATGGTTATTTTTAGGGGAAAAAATTTGCATGTATATGAAAAATTGGTCATGTATGACATTCTTTAACTTGAGGGCGAGTGTCAGAAAAAGAAGATGTGTGATAAATGAATACAGTGTTTTGATACAATAAATCATGTGTATGTCTAGATACAACGTATCACATGGTTAAACGTCCTGTGTATAGATAAATGTAACATGTGATGCTAAATATGTATTTCTCTGCTGTAAATAAGACTATAAAGGAGAAAGGATTAGTCAAGTTTTCACATTACCACTTCCTCTGCCAATGTGTTCTGGTCGGGTCTAGTTGATGGCCAAGTTGTTTTCAAGTAGTTGGTGGGCCTATTTTAACAAGTTCAAGCATAAGCTAGTGACAAAACATATGATAACATATGTCCATGAGTGATTAAATGGCTGGCGCATAACCTTCATATAAATCTTCAATAGTGCTGGAAATTCCCCTTAGTAAACATGAAGTTAAAGAATCAAATGTCCACGACATCGAAAATCAGGAGCATATAAAAATAGTGAATCCAATCCTTAAAATTGATTATCAAATTATTTCTACATGGTGACATGCATTTGTCAAGTTATTCGCCATCGAACGTCCAGTAGCTTTCAACTACAACTCCAAAGACTGACCACCTCCAGTAGTATGACACCTTGACGAAATTCTTCAGCCACTCTCCTCCCCTCCCTCTTCCCCTTTCCGGAGAAACGAAAGGACAGAGAAATAATGTGACAAAGAAAATATAATGAGACAAACAATTAATCCCAAAAAAACTCCCTCATTCAATTCACTAATGAAAAGTCCATACAACTAGAAGATGAAAACAAGGATGCCAACATAATAAGCAAACACAAGGAATTAAGTCCAGGAAAAATAAGACTGAATGACAAAGAAACAGAAGACAGTAAATAAGGAGCAGGAAAGCCCATAAAAGTAGGAAAAGTCAGCAGTAAAAGATTATACAGAGGTTATTAACTACCCCCATCATGATCATCCCGGAGTAGTAGGCAATGAAAACCAGACTCCTTAATGAAGATTAGACATTTAAAAATTCACTCATGATCAATTTTGAATGGGGTGCACTTAGGGGCACTAAACCAGCTCTGTGTGCATCTGCATATCGTGAAAAATTGCATGTTAAAGTAGCATATTTGGACTCATCCTTTGCACATTTCACAGTCTACAAGGAATACGGCATTCTATGTACTTCAAAACACTGTATTTGAAAGAATGATGCTACAAATTGCAGTGCTTAAACTAAATACTGTATTCAAGGATGTGAAAGCACAACAAAAGACCCGCTTAGGTGAACTCAAGTTACATAGGAACACTAATCAGCTTGCAGTCAATCAAGTAACAAAAATTTACAAGTCTTTCCAAATCTTGGTCTTTCACACATAAGTACGCATTGACGACAAATACTGCATAATCATCCGGCACATAACAAATAAAGCTATACCTACACCATTCAATATTTAACATCAGGAAAGACATTATAGAAATATACGGAATCAACTGCAATATCTAATAAGTCAGCAAAAAACTATGAATATTTCAATATAGATCTCCAATGACCAACATCCTACAGAATTGACAACTGAAGCAGTAAGATACAAATATCCAAGAGCTAGGCAACCAAAATAAAGGAATTAAGCATATAACAGTTCTTTTTAGTAGAGGCAGCTCCATAAAGCGAGAAATATAGCAACCTTCAAAGAAAGAGCTACATTTATTTCATTTCATTCTCATTTCAACAACAACAATAGCAAAAATTGCAAGATAAAAACACTATCTCACCTGAGCCTCAGCATAGCTCCCCTTTGCCTCCACTCCATCAGCCCCAATCACCAACGAAGGAAACGGCTCTACAGGACTCCTCCCCTCCAACTCAGCCACAAGAATCTTCGTCCTCTTCTGCATGCTAACCAACACATTATGCCAAGTGTTTGCCCTCGACTGCCCCCGTCCCTTCACCCCAACCCCAACCCCAACATTCAACTCCTCAAAATCCTCGGGCCTCACACTCAGCACCTCCTCCGGCGTAGCCCCATCAAGAACCGATATCAAACATGCACAAAACCCCTTCGTAATCTCCGAATCACTGTCCACCGAGAAACTCATCGTCCGACTAGGGTTCATGGAGGCCGAGAGCCAAACCTGAGCAGTGCAGCCCATGACGCGGTTGGATAGGGTTCGTTCAGCGGCGGGAAAAGGCGGGAGAGTGGAGGCGTAGTCGAGGAGGCGCTTGACGCGGTCGATTGATTGGGGGAGAGATTGGAACTCGGAGATGAGGCTGTTCAGTTTCAAAGGTGAAGCTTTTTGGTTTGCGACGGCGGAGGAGCAAGATTTGATGGGGCGGAGAAGAAGAGAGAATCGGAGATTTTTGGGAGGTTGGGGTTTCATAGAGGTAGGGATTGGAGTGAAGAGGCGGCGGCTGGAGACAGCTACTGTTGCAAAATCCGCCATTTTTTCCCCCTGTGTTTTGGAAAGAGTTGAGGAAGGAGAGTTGGGTTTGGAATTTTATAGAGGAAAAAGAGAGAATAAAGGTTGTAGGTTTGGAATTTTATTGAGGAAAAAGAGAGAATAAAGGTCGTGGGTGGGGTCAGGATGAAGAGGGCTGCTCTGCTTTAGTCAATCGAGGAAGCGGTGGATCGAGGATAATGCATTTTTTTTTTTCCTTTGTGGTTTTCGGAATATTGGAGATCAATCAGCAGCCGGCTGCGCATTTGAATGGGCCGCTGTCTGGTCCCCTTCTCAGTGGGAGATGATGAGTTAATTATGTTGTACATTTTATATATATATATATATATATATATGAGTTGAGCTAGGCTACTATTAATAGTATCCAAGATGCGGATACTATCAACCCAATTTTAGAAATCCAAACCCAAAAATGAAAATCTGAACCGGTAGATGTGATCTACTACACATAAACTAGTTAGAAATAAAATTTTAAATAATTTCAACGTGTTTTGAATTGTATATCAAGATGCAAAAATTAACCAACTTCATGAAAATTCTGAAACGTTGATTTTGACGACA
>JBAKGM010000412.1:8575549-8605698 GCA_037177215.1 Asparagus racemosus | reverse complement strand
CTTTTTCTTCTCTCTTAATTGGAGACACTGGGATTCTGGGATGATCTCAACTTAACACTGAGGAGGTCTATTTATAGGAGAGTTTGCGGTTGGTGAGTTGTTACTACAGTATTGCTACAGTTCTACTACAGTGATAATTGATGAGTTTGGTGGTTATTGTAGTGGGTAGGAATGCACTGTGCTTATGACGGCTGCTCATTTTTTTTTCAACAAAAAATTCATTCTCCACTTCAAAGCAGTATCGCATACAAAACAGTGTTCGAACTAGTCCATTTCAAAGATCACAATCATGTTAGGTAGCCAGATGCTTTTCTCAACTCTGATACAGATACCTGATTGAATCTTGTTGATGCCACTCAAGTGTCATGGGGATCATTTCATACCACCCGACAGTTAAATTAGTGGAATTCATCATCATTCAGTCAATTGGTTATTCTGTCAATCCGAACATTTGCATGTCAAAGTGGGAAGTGAATGATAGAAAATAACAGCGCATAGAAGACAGTTTGCCTAACACGCATTCTTCTGGTACAAGATTTATTTGATATATAATGTAATCAAGCAGCTCTAGGAAAGGACTGCTCAAGAATATACTAAATAACAACAAACATTTTAAATAATTATAAGTGTTAATTACGGATCGACAGGGGGTCTACCGCAATTAACCATTATAATAAATATCATCATGACGAAACTTACGACAATTATTGATGAAAATTTTCTTTTTTCGTGCTTGTACTATGGAATGAAGCAACGTATAGTAGTATCAAAGAATTGCTACGGAGAAACTATGCCTGTTAGTAGAGGAAACAATAGCGGGATTTATCCGGATCAAATGGGTATAATTAGCGGTGTAATTAGGTTGATGACATATCCTGCTCATTTGCTGGACATTACCACTCTCTCTAAGCTTAGAAAAGATTGCCATCCTTCAATATATAGTGGACATCTTACTCCTCAACAAAGAGCTAGCCCAGATTACTCTGCAGATTGTAGCCATTGGTGCCTCCCAGGACTTCCTGATACCTAGCATCAGCTATTATATACTGCCCTCTTCTTTTAACCTAAAGTTTTTATCTGTAATTTGTATAATTTCATAATTAGTTGATGTATTGATTATTCTTCCTTTCCCGTAATTCCATTTATAATCAAATGTAACTAATGGGCAGGAAATAGACAGAAGTATAATTTTTACTAAAGATGCTCTAGATGTATTGGAACTGTACTTTGTTTACTATTTAGTAAAATTTTCCTACTTTTAAAGTGAGTCACATGTCTTGAATGTGAATTTTTTAAAGTGAGTCACATGTCTTGAATGTGAATTTTTTAGGGTATTTTTTAAAGTGAGTCACATGTCTTGAATGTGAATTTTTTAAAGTGAGTAGGAACTGTACTTTGTTTAAACACCATATTTTGTAAAGTTCCAAAAAATAGGGTATTGGAGCTGTACTTTGTTTACTAAATGTCTTGAATGTGAATTTTTAAAAGTGAGTCACATGTCTTGAATGTGAATTTTTTAATTAAAATTTTACTAAAGATGCTCCAGATGTATTGGAACTGTACTTTGTTTACTATTTAGTAAAATTTTCCTATCTATGACTTTCCCGAGCGTAGATCATCCATTTGTAGATTGAACTATGACTTGCAGTTTAATAATTCTTACATTTTGTAGACAGTAGATCATCCACAAATATAAGGATAGAGCCCTGATGAAAAAGGTCGGTGTCTTGAGGCGGAGTAGGACAATAAAGTGAAAGAACTTTTAAGGAGGAGGTACAACCACCAAGAACATGACCGAGTGTAGTAGCCCAAAAAAAAAAGCGTATGTAAACCTCATTTATGAGCTTAATTTCTATTTGGTAACATCTGGCACTATTTAGGCCTAGAGTATACAATGATACATATAATATATATTGTCCTGAATTAATATTAGTCTTATATATTTATATTTTAGGATAGGATTGATATCAAGAGTAATATTTTGAGGAACGTTGTGCTCATTACAGGTGAGTTCATTTCTCACTAGTATTTTTTTATAATATAAAATTCCATGAGTATTGTAATTGATTGGTTTTGTGCTCAAAATATAAATAATCTATTATTTTCATGTATATAAAGTTAAATATGATTCGATCTATTTCTGTTGTGGTCTAACCCATAATATGATTTTGCTTTCGTACAAGATATTAAAAGTAAATTTGATTTCACATAAAATGTGATAAGTGGTTTTTGTCTCATGCGACCTTAATTAATTGTGAATAATGCTTTATTTGAAAGCTTTTGAAGAAAAGAAGTAATTCAAATGTGTTTCAATAGTTTAATGTATTCAAAGATTTTTCGTGACTCAGTATCTGATAAAAATAGAGAAAAGTGAAATCTGTAAATTGTTTTAACTGAGATGATGAGATTTACGCTCATCCCCTTAATTTAAGGTATTTATAATTTTGATAAGTGAACATACCAATATTATTTTGGCACAAGTGATGCATTTTTGTAATCCAGTAATTTGACGAGTGATGTTTTTTTGGAAACAAGCAATTTGATAAGTGAAGTGTTTTGAAATCAAGTAATTTGGCAAAGGACGTGTTTCTAAAATCAAGCCATTTGATAAGCGATTCTCGATATTTTCAAACTCTCAGAAAGTCCACTATGGAGTGATGTGTTGTGCCTGCCATATGGTTTGAATGCACCCTTATGTGGCTCTTTTTTGGGCAATAGTAATGTGGCCCTTTTAGGCATTTGTGATGTGGCCGGCGGCCTATGGCAGTGTTAGGTGCATTCTGTTCCCGGGAACTATGTGTTATGTGATACTTTTTGGCATTCCCATGCTACTGTGCTATAATTCGTAGCCTTAGTGTGAGGTGATTCTTGCATTTCATGAATATCTCATCGAGATTTGAGATTCTGATATTTGATTGTGAATTTGAAAAAGCAACAACATTTTGTTTTGCACAAATTTAGTAGTTCATTTTCTTTCTTCACAATTACTTGTTTTCAAAGAGAGTTTGATGTTGGAATACACTACGATAAATTCAGTTTGCACTTTCTTTCTTGAATATAACAATAATATGTTATTCTTGAGCCATATTTTGCTTTTTTTAGAATATCCGGTGCTAAAATTTTAATTCACTTTTTTTGGGAAATTATTATTATTTTATTAGATATTTAGGAAATCTAGTGGAAAACATTCTCACTGAGCCTAGCTCACCCCGTCATTATTAAATTTTTTTTTCAGATCTGAGATAGCAAGGTAATAATCTGAATATTTGGTTGTTGTGCGTTGTTGAGAAGCATTTATATGGAAACACATCTCAAGTGGTGTTATGTTCAGCCAACAAAGTGTTTTGTGTTGTAAAACAATTACAACGGTGAGGTTGTGGAATGTAAATATCGAGTGTGTGTGTGTAGTTTGCTCTGAGCTACTATCATCAACAGGTTTATTTATATATTTTGAGAAAGTTATGTGATATGAAGTGTCAGGCTTGACTTGTGCATAGTTCGCTGCTGTCGCATAACCCATATTTATGAGTTTTTGCTATAGTCTTGGGGCGTGACAGAGAGAATATTTAGTGTTGTACTACTAGAAAAATAATAATAATATATATTTTTAGTGTCCACCACCTTCTCAACTCGACAAGTGACATCAGAGCCACTCTCACAAATCAACAATCTCATGCACATATTGTTCTTATATACTCCTTTTTAAGGTAACCAGACCAGCATCACGCTCATGAATTGTTGATTAGTAAAAAAGATACGTATATTTGTACCCAAAAAAAAGATACGTGTGTATTGTTTTAGGGAATACGTTGTTCTTATTCTTATTTTTACAATCTAAACAGTCACATTTATTTAAAAACAAGTTGAGATAAAGCGAAGAAAAAGAGAAGAGAAGAGAGGATCGGAAAATATTTTTCACCACATGCATGCTGAACTAAAAGTCGAAAAAAGAGCTTGAAACACATTAGAGCCTACTTGACCTAGAACCAGTCTAGAATAGGACAGAGATTCAAGCCCAAAGGATTAAAGTCTTATTGCAAATTTACATCAGATCATTTGATGGCCCACATGCAACCACATCCACCAACATCTTCAACATAAACCCAAATTCTCATCATTTAAACTGTCAAAGATGTTACCTTTGAATTCGGTCCTCATCATTTATTTGTACTACAATATGTTCTAAAAAACACCAATCAATATGCAGAGAATGAACATGCTCAATGTACCACTTAATTAAGACCAGCTGAACCTAATTATTTGGATTGCCAAATTTTGACGCATGAAACCAACAACATGATGCAAATGTGCATATCTTCAAGAGGCAAACTATGATGGAAAATAAACATTCCATATCATTGTACGTGACAATGAGAGCTCATGGTGTATAATTAGGTAAAGAGTTGGTTAGCAGGACCTGTCTAATTTCTTGAGATTGTATCCTTGTTCACTCTTTTTGCTTCCACAAATTATTACCTTTGATGATCATGCCCCTAAGTTTTGCTAAAATTAGATACAGATAAAGTTAAGCATGTACATGCAACATCGATTGCACAATTCCTTCGAGTGCGAATAATATGAATATATTTTGTTGAGCAACAAGTGACTACTTAGATATGGATACTTTTGGAACAATACAATCTACTATGGAAGGTGGCATAAGATTGAGAAAGTTGGGCACAAGAGAACGACACCCAAGGCCCACTTGAAAATGTGTGGGATTTTTAGTCCCACATCGGATATTTGTGAGAGCACTATATATTGGGGGGTCCTATAAATATAGACCTATTCTTTTTTGTTTTAAAGTGCTAGAGAGAGTAATTTTGAGCATTCTTTTGAGAAAGCTATTGTGAGAGATCTGAGAAATTATTTGAGGGTTTTATTTGTGAGATTTTGTAAACCCTATTTGTATTCTCTCTCTCTAATAGTAGATCTCCCCCCTCCTTGCCCCGTGGACGTAGGCAATTGCCGAACCACGTAAAACTCATGTGTTTTGCTGTTGATTTGGTTTGTAATAGATTTGTGTGATTTGTAATAGCTTTTAGGTTTCCTCGATAAGTCAGTCCTAAAACTGATGAGAGGAAGAACCAATATCCCACTTTGTTGAGATATTCGCTTCAAATTCTTGTTTCCTTGGTGAGACGGGAATTCTTATTGTGATCTATCTCTCTTGTTGTGTCCTTTGTGCACCGGAGGTGCTGCCGAAATTTCCACTGCGCACAACAATATCAATGTTTACAATACTCTTATTATATTTTTGGGTTTTGATAATATTAGTCCTTTACATCTTTAGTATTTTGTAATAGTCCCTTAAACCATTGAGATTGTAATTAAGTCCCTCAATTCTAATAAGTTTTCTCAAAGTTCGTACCCTCAAATATGAAATTGCTATTAGGCCCCAATTCTTATAACTCATTTCAAGTTAACTAATCTCTCCAATCAAGATCATCATTGTAAGATATAAAAGTTGGGGACCTAATAGCAATTTCAGTGACTTGAGGGATTAGCTTTTTTAAGATATTAAAGATTCAAGTGTCTAATATCGGAAAGCCCAATCATTTTTCTATACTAATGTACAGAGACTTGATAATTCTACACTAGACTTCTTATAAAAAAGATGATTATATTCTCACCATGACATTTCAAAATTGATCAACTCATGTCCATTCTAGATTGATTAGCAACTTTTCTCAAAAAGGAGGGAAAAACAAATGGATAAGATACTCTACAAAAAACAAAATAATCAAGCAATATGCATAAAAAAGTTTCATGTCCGATACAAACCTTAAAAATACCAAGCCAGTTCAGCCTATGGGGATCTCTGTTACACGTTCCGGATGCAACTATTTGTACTGCTACAAAAGGTAAAGCCTTAGACAACTTAATCCCATGTGTTCTAGTTTAATGATGACATACAAAATGATGCTTGCCATTAGCCATTCATTACTATTCTAAGCTCTCCTTTTAATGAAAGACAATATTTATTTCTCTCTTCGCTATGGTCCCATGCTATGAGGCATGCAAATTGTAAGCAACTTTGGGGGAAAGCTAATTCATTGTATGACACTTTTTGTAGCTTTATCTTTAAAGATGTTTCTCTCTTTTAGACTTGCACTCCCTTATGTGAGATTGTGTCACATTTTATCAAGTATTAGCAGACCTTCTAATCATTTCCAATGGTGATAAAGGCAGGAAAAAGCTTTTAGTTGGCTTCAAATAATCATGGGTTGGTCAAAAGTGGAGAGTTAATGCTTTACTATCTTCTGTTTTGTGTAAGGGCCCCCTGTGTTATGCAGCAAAAAAGGTCATAGTTGTCCAGATGTTATTAATTTCTACTAATTAGCATATATAATGAAGAAATTTGACGGTCTCTATTGGCTTGAACTTCTGTAATAAGAGATTAATTACAAAAGTGGTTTCCAATGCAACCAGTGTTCTCTTCTATCATGAGAAAGTTTTGCTCAATACTTTCCTACCAAATATGAATTATCTCTGTAGTCATAGATATCAAATAGTTATCTCATAGAATCAGACATGAAAAAAGGGAAGATTCAATTACTTAATACCAGCTTAGAATGAACTGTTGAAGGAGCAAACTGTAAAACACTAGAATGTATCCAATAGAACCGATTCATGGTATTAAATATGCACCAAAATGATATTAACTCTTAAATCATTAGACTTTACGATCCGTGCACTAATTTAAGGATTGATATTCGTTCTGCGCAGTTCCAGCATCTTAGTGCCCCCATTAATGCAATAGTCCAGGATCACTAGATATTTTTGTTAATTTGACTTTGAAACTCTCTCCCCTCACCCCCTTTATATAGCCATAAGAAAATAATAAAAAATTAAAAATGGGTTGGTGGCACAGTAATATTTTTGGTGGCACAGTATTGGGTAGGTGGGTTTGAGTTTCAAAGTCAAATTAACACGTAAAAACCGGGACGCTCGACACATTACGATCTGGGCTAGTTCATGATTCGTGGCGGCTTGGGTCTGGTCAGCCCACAGGCTAACCTTCTCACACCCACTCCTACAGACGCCCATAAAGCTTTTCTGAGAAATCTTTAGAAATGCTTGCAAATGAGTTTTAGCCTCGTTTTCCATCTCTTTTTTAAGAAATGAACCAAACATGCCCTTACGAAACAAAGATACACATCCAGAGATTGACAAAAGAATGATGCACCAAACCGAATAATAAACAAGAAAAAAAAAAAAGAAGTAAAGCTGTGGACCACTAGAGGAAAATAGCGTGAGGTTTAGAAAACTGAGAGACTAATGTTTTCAGTTAAAATTAATTCAAACGAACCAATCAGAATATTTACTAACTCGGAACCGAACTATCAAAATTTGATCAGTTTGATGGATTACCTACTTAACCGTTCAAGAGCGCTCAACACCAAAAGCAAGTAAAAATGGCCCAAGCCTTATCATAAGCAAGACCTCGGCCCGTTAAAAGCCCATCATGTCAAAACCAGTCGGATCAATCTCCACCGTCCGATCCTAAAAACATCACTCGATATAAACCACACTCACCCGGACCTAGGGTTTCTCTGCCCCTCTCAACTCTCTTCCCGTATCGGCGTTCGATTTCTCTCTTGATCTCCGTCTCCTTCCTCCGCCATGGTAAATAAAAAATAAAAATAAAAATTATGGTTTCAAATATTAACGAAAAGTTTCATCTAATCTCTCTTTTTTCTTGTTTCAGATCATCGAGAAGAAGAACCGCAATGAAATCTGCAAGTATCTCTTCCAAGGTATTTCCAAAACCCTAGGGCCTTCAAATTCATCTATAAAACCCTAGATAATGATTAGCTTAAAGAGGGATGAGTTAAGTATGGCCTTTCCATCAAAATTGTAGGACATAAGCATGTAGAACGATAGTAGTTATATTTACGATTAGCTTTCGACTATAACTTAGAATGACTTCAACGGTTGAATCAGTGGCGATCCAGAAAAATTTTGTTTAGGTGTGCGGACGACAAGCATCTATTTACCAAAAAAAAAAAAAAATCTTGACAAATGGCCTAAATTTCCAACTTAAATGGGCTGAAATTCAAATGGGTTGCAAATATTTTCAAATTGTGGGGGGCAAACTGTAGATTTAGAAGGTTTGAATTGTAATTTTTCCACAAACTTAGTGGTGCAACTGCCCGCATAAGATGTAATGTGCATAGTCCCCTGCGGTCAATCCTTTAGATTGACCAAAGAAACTAAATACAAAAACCCTTACTATCACTCCATATTTTTAGAGGGGTTTTTAAGTGAAGAAGGATTACAACCCACGATAACAACCAATAGCATAGCTTAATCACAGCACTGTCTCATTAAATTTGATTGATTCAATGTACATTGGTGGATGAACTAATATATATTCTTTCCATCGTTTTCGTAAGTTTTTTATAATCAAAATTGCAACATTCAAATATGTAGACGGATGTAACTGAAATTTACAATTAGAGAGTAACGTCAATCCCTTAGATTGGGTGAGATCCTTGACAAAGAATTTAAATACAAAATCGCTTAATGTTCCTTCTTTCTTGTTGAATTTAGAGGGGGTTTTCTATGTGGAGAAGTATTACAACCGCAGTGAAAATTAATGGTTGCTTCAATGTTCATTGGTGGATGAACTATATATGATATTTCCCTCATGTTCCAAGCCTTTTTTTTTATTTCTTTGAAGTTGTAGAATAAAAATACAGATTTAACTGGATTTACGATTAGCTTTCATTTATAACATATAAATGATGTCAATGGTCAATCCTTTAGATTGGATTAACTAAAATTGTAGATAGAATATATGTTATGCATAAACTCTTAACTATTACTTATTTTTGTTGAATTTAGAGGGGGTTTTGTATGCCAAGAAAGACTACAACCTTGCAAAGCACCCATTAATCGATGTCCCCAATCTTCAAGTAATCAAGTTGATGCAGAGCTTCAAATCTCGGGAGTACGTGAGAGAGACATTTGCATGGGAACACTATTATTGGTACCTCACTAATGATGGTATTGAGCACCTCCGGACTTATTTGAACCTTCCGTCAGAAATTGTTCCCGCCACTCTGAAGAAGGCCCAGAAGGCACCTGCTCGGCCTTTTGGGTCTGGTCCTCCTGGCGATCGCCCTAGGTTAGAAATTTATTTTTAAGCATTTTGTTTCGTTTTTGATACTTTGCTGCTTATATCTGTGGGTGATTTTTAATTTAATTTCTAGTTTCCTGTTGAATTTAAGAAGGGTTTATTTCACTAAACTACGATGTAGTTTGGCATGTTGTGAATCTTTTTTTTATTAAAGAAAACTATCATAAACAATTAGTTCATTGTGAACAATAAAGATAGTTTAGACATTTTACTCTAGACGTTAACACTGGTAACAACAATTCAACAGTTCATTGTTTTTTTCTGTAGGTTTGAAATTTCACTGTCGATTTCTCTTATACAAAAATGTTTGCAGTACTTTTGGGTAAAACCTAAAATTCATGGCTGTTTTATGAAATTTTCCGTGGAAATAAAAATTTAGGATTTGAGCAACTTGGTTTTCTGTAGTGAATAAGAACTTGTGTAGCAAATAGGACATTTTAGTAAGACTTTGGAGCTTTTAATACTATGTATTTGTGGTGGCAATCATTGGGGCAGTGATTGGAGAACATTGAGGGGCATTGTTTTTTTGGTTCATTAACCTTTTTTTCTTGAAAAATAAAAGAAAGTGGAGAAAAGATGTATACTGCTAGTTTTCACCTTGAACATATTTGATATCGTTCGTGGACAAGCTTGCAAGTATATAAAAAATTCTTATAGTGTCCTGTGGTATTTTTAAAATTTTTAATGATGATGATTGTTATCAGTTGTTTTAAATCATTTTGCCAAATTTTGTTATATATGTCTGCTTTTGTATTTCTACTTGACTTAATTGAATTTATATTGGTAGGGGTCCACGCTTCGAAGGTGACCGCCCGAGGTATGGAGACAGAGATGGTTACAGGGGAGGTCCACGTGGTGGCCCTGGTGATTTTGGCGGTGACAAGGGTGGTGCTCCTGCTGAGTATAATCCTTCATTCAGGGTAAGTGCTCCATTTATATCATTCTGAGCCACTTATAATAATTAACTGTAACTATTTTACAATTTTTACAATCTGGGCAATGAATGGGTTCTATAACGAAGTTAGTGCTATATATCTTGTTTTAATTAAAATTATGAACTTGTGTTTTGATTTGTTTTGTAATTATAATAACACCATAATCCTGTCTACAAATGATTGATAAACGAAGTTATTCATTTTTTTTCTTTGTTTTGATGATAAATGAGCCAGGTGATGAGAATGGTTTGTAAATCTCATGACGGTCATCTGAGATACTCTTTAGGGGTGTCCATGTTGATGTACCACCAATATCTGATGGTTTTCTTTCTCTTTTTTTTCCCCTTTGTCAATCATCTCCTGCTTTCTTGCATTCTAATAACCCAAATTTTAGTTTTCTCTTGTTTCTTTGTTAATGATGAACCAAGTGATGTGAATGGTTTTCTAATCTCACAACGGTCATCTGAGACCTTTCAATGGTCTACATTGATGTATCACCGATAATCTGATGGTTCTTTCTCTCTTCTTGATGTGTCACCAATATCTGATGCTTTTCATTTTTTTCCCCTTTGACAATCACCTTCTGCTTCCTGGGACATTAACAACCTAAATGCTGCTTACTTTTATCTTGTTTCTTTGTTAATGATGGGCCAAGTGATGTGAATGGTTTTCTAATCTCACAACGGTCATCTGAGACCTTGTAATGTGTCACTATTGATGTATCACCAATAATCTGATGGTCCTTTCTCGCTTCTTCTGAATGTTTGATTCTTTTTAAATGCTTTTGTCAATAAAATTTCTGAGATACTGTCTTAAACGTGAGATAGCATATATAAAGATGGTATTATAACTGAAACATTTTTTTTACTTAATGTCTAATAGTTGCTTGTGAAGTGCTCTTTTCTTTCTCGCATCTCTATAAAAAGAATCATAGTCTTATGTCATTTTAGTCATAATGGTAAGTGGATAAACAGTACCAATTAATAAACAATATCTTAATTGATGCTTCATTCAAGAAATTATTCAACTCGAAGGACAAAATGAGTGACCTGTGCCTCATAACTTCGTGGATGCTGCCGTCAGATCAAACCCTACTGCTTGCTTTATCTATTTGATAAAGATATCCAGTGAACCATTTAATGAATTTCTTTTTAGTTTCATAAACATGAAGTAGTAAAATACATTATATGTCATTCTTTGTTCTCAAATTTCAGGCTTTCTGCCTTGTTTATCTTTGAGATGTCTTACTCTTCTACAATACAATGTCCTTATCTTATGGATCCAATTTTTGGAATCATATGCAGGGTTCTGGTGGCAGGCCTGGGTTTGGCCGTGGTGGTGGTGGTTTTGGTGGTCCTTCGCCGTCTGCAGAGTAGATTTGTGTGTTGCATCTCTCCATGCTCCCTTTCAGAACTTTGTATTAGGAACTGCTCATTTTTGTGTTTCTGCCGAAGTATTGTTTAGTTTATCCTGCAAACTTGTTTGATTATGCTTTGCCATGAGTTGAACCTTTTTTTAAGTTTATTATAGCTGTTAACCTTCTTAATGATGATTAATGGTGGATCTTGGTTACATGGTTAGTATTATGGGTTTCTAAGCATTTGTTGAAAATATGGCATTGATACGTTTAGTGAAGCAGCTGTGTCTCTTTTATCTTATTTCTTCTCTAAATAATTTTATGAATTTTTTTTTATAGAAGTGTTCTCGCTACATGCATGGTGTTTCTTGCCAATATTTTTGTAGAAGTTTGTTTGGTTTTAATGTCAAGATATTTAACATTCTATATAATAAAGCAAGCAAATAACAGTCACTACTCCTGCCATTTAGTCTCAACAACAGTCTGATGTTCTTAGAGATTATCGCTTTTCTTTATCTGCTACTCTTTGCCCCTCCTTAGAGTGGGCTATTTCAAAACATTTTGTGTTCCTTTTGATTGTAGAGCGTGTTTGGCGCCATGAAGTAAATGGAAAGTAGACCCAAAATGGAAAGCTGGCTCCACTTTTCATCTTTTTTGCCCATTTGTCATTTAGAAGGTGAATAGAAAGTGAATAGGGCCGCGGCATTTTTATTTTATCCAAAATTGGAGGGAAGTAGATGGGAAGTAGTGAAGAGAGAAGGGAGAGTATGTATTTTAAAATTTTTTACATATCATTTTAGTTTTACTTGTACATTTTTTACTACTATTTTTCGTGAAAAATAAATAGAATAAGATGAAAGTATCATATTATTTGACATCTCAAATTCTCTCTCGCTGTTTTTACTTTCTAATATCCAAAGAAAATGTTGCAAAATATAAAATATATTTTTTAGAAAGTATTTTTGTTCACTTTCTATGTACTCTTCGCTTGCCAAAATTGCTCGTACCGCAGGTATTTTGGATATTGTTACAAATCCAAAATTTTCGGACAAATATTGTACATCCCACGACAAAGTACATACTCAAGCGTAAACAATGTTATAAAAAGCACCTTAATATTTGCTCTTAATATAAATAAAAGTTATTATTCGATTAAAACTACCTTATATACATATATGTAACCTAGGGTGTTCTTTGCCTTGACGCTGCTTTCATTGAATTTGAAAGTTATTATTGGATTATTTAATGTGATTGGATCTCAAGTTTTCCTTTTATTTAAGCCATTGAATTAATGCAAACTATTCTTCATATATCCAATTTTATTTAGTATATAACAATTGAGAAGGGGAAGTTGCAACTAAACAGGAATCACAGAACTCTAATTAATACTAAACTCTCTGACTTGAGATTTAAGAATCAGTGATGATATTTAACAGCTTAAAAGCTTCGTCCCCTAATTGGTTCCAATGAGATTTTTTTTATTTATTTTATGTTTGATATCATAATAGTACTATAGAACTTATAAAGTGAATTAACGAACATCACAAAATCTAAATCATGTCTTCATAATGTTGAGAGTAAGCATAACAATCAGATCCTAAGCTCTAACCTCAGGAGTAAAAAAAATAGCCGATGAATTTAGGGGTGCATTCGGTTCAGATATGACACTTATCATATTCACATCTGCTTTCTAAAAACGAATACGAATACGGATGGATATTCTTCATTAAGAAAAAGTCATAATCATATCTACATTAAACAGAATCAAATATGGTTTGGATATTAGAGAAGCGGACACGGATATTTTCACGGATACAAATAAGATATTTAGGAAATAGATATGATTAAAATATGAATTGTACGCAATAAAAGTTATCAGTTGAGAAAAAGACAGTAAAACCTCGCGAATCTTGAACTGCACCAACTTAAGCAAAACTTCACAAAACCAAGAATTGTATGTAGTTGATTACAAAAATGCAGAAGACAAGAACTAAAACACAAAGTGCTGCAAATTTTTCTTTTAAACCTCACATTTTATTATCTCCATTGATAATAATAAAAAAAAAAATCAAATTCTAGGATAACATAAATTTGACTATAAATAAGTCTAAAATGTATAATTGATTATCTCAATGTAAACATGACCCAATAAACCAAAAACATATGACCACAACCCAAAGCCCATGTTATCAAAATAATAAAAACTTTAGTAATATCATAACCGTAACCTTATCCCTGTTCGAATCCATATCTGAATATATATCCAAATCCATATTGAATTCGGATATGTGGTCTGTATTCAAAATTTGAACTGATATCCATATCCGAAACTGTATCCGACAAAAAAAAGGAAATCATATCCGTATCAGACTGATTTTAAAATTTAGCTACCATATCCTTCGTTGGTTTCCATGCCCCCTTTGTGAAGATAACAGATTCATGAGGGATTGATGGAGGGGAGAGGAGTGGGACTGGTCATTGCTTGGGTCTTGGTTGGCCCCCGATTGGCTATATAAACTTCGAAACATTATTCTCCTAAATTTAAATGAAGGGTACGTTAAAATTCATTGCGGTTGTTCAGGTGATAGAAAGTTCTCAATTGCTCTCATGCTCTTGAATATGCTATTCATGTGCTTAGGGATTGCCCTGAAGCAAAAAAAGTTTGGATCCAACTTGTTTGGCCTGATTGCTGTGATCCTTTCTTGACTTCAAACTTGTAGGATTGGATGATTGGAACTTATCGACTAAAGGTGTGGGGTTGATATGCAAGGTGCCTTAGGCTTCACAGAGGCTATTTGTAGTATTTGGTTTGGCACAACAAAAAGGTTCACTGCATCCTTACCTTTTGTCGATCTAATGTCGGTCATTTTATATATGATCGTGAGGAGGAGTTTTGGAGTGCTCTGAACAAGGATGAGGCAAGTCAACATAAAGTGAAGTACACGTTAGTTGGAGTTAAAATAAATACTGATGGCGCTTGTAAAGGTAATCTTAGTGCCACAAGAGTGGGTGGTCTCATCCGAAATTTTGAGGTTCAATGGTCGGTGGGCTTTACTGACACACTGGGGATCTCTACAAGTATGAGGGCCGAGCTTTGGGTAATTTGGAAAGGACTGACCGTGGCTTGGGGTAAGCGCTATCGAAAGGTTTTGTTAGAAACATATTGCCAAACGGCAGTTGGTCTATTAACTTGATTTGCGCCTCTTGATCAGAATTTTAACATTCTCCAGAAAATTTAAAGCTTGTTGAAGCGCCCGTGGTAGTGCAAGGTTTACCAAGTTTGGAGAGAGGGTAATCGATGTGTGGTCATTTTGGTGAGGTGCGGAGTTAACTAATTGGAATTCCAGATTTTCTCTTCTCCTCTAACTAGGTTGAGGAAAATACTTGAAGACGACGCTAGGGGAGTTGCTTGTCCCAGTCAGTTCATCTAGCTAAGTTCTTTTTTCCTCTTTTTACCACAAAAAAGGGTTATTTGCATATATACCCCTTAAATCATTGGTGTTTATAAAAATACCTCCCATAGCTTAGTATTTGCAAAACTGCCACTCAAATTATTAACTTTGTGAAAAAATATGCCTAGAATTAACAAATCATCTACTTGGTGCTAAAAATGTAACTATTTCGTTGATAAATTTTACATTGTGATTACAAATTAGCTAATCAAATTTGATGATTAATTGCTTCGAGGGTAACTTTTTTCAAAATTGATGATCTGAGGGTTCGCTTTGCAAATGCTGTGATGTAGAGGGCATTTTGCAAATATACATGATGTAAGAATTATTTTATGAAAATAATTCAAAAAAAGAAAGGAGGAAGAAAATAGCCAGAAGAAAAGGGAATAAAAATTGTCGCGGGGGTTCTGCTTCTTCCTCATCAAATTTGAGTACTGCAATGGAATCGAAAAATTAGGAGGGAGAATAAGGAGAGAGAAAAAAAATTCCTGCTTTAATTTTGTCTATCAATCTCCACGGCTCTCGACAATTTCAATTTTGGTCATGGCTTCCATGGATCTCATCAGATCTTGCCTCGACTCCATTCGCCAGGTTAAAAACCCTTTTCCTCTCTCTCGATTCGTTCATTCAATTAAATTAAATGTTGTAATTTTGCAATTTTGAAGTTAGGGCATAGTCGAACTTGAACTAAATTTACCGAGTCGCACTTTTTCTTCGCATTTTTAATCGAGATTAGAAGAATTATTTAGATTTTTAAATAGTTTTCCTATTTGATTTTGGATTCTGTAGATCTCAGAGGAGATTAAAGATGCTGTTGTTTATCTGGATGCTGGTTGCTTGGAGGCGTTTCAGTTCATTGGAGCATTTCCAGTGCTGTTGGAACTTGGGGTGCACTCTGTTTGCAGCTTGGAGAACATGTCTGCTCTTGACACTGTAAGTGTCCACAAACACTTGGTTGATGCTTGTGTTGACTTATTCATTTAGTTTGAGATGTCAATTCCTTTGCTTTATAATGATACTAAAAAATATCTCTGAACCAATCAAAATTCCGAAGTTGTTTTGAGGGGTGAGGGTCATAATTTTATATTTGAACATGTTCCCCGCAGGTTGAGCACCTTTTTCATGGTCCGAAACCCAGAGTCACACCATAGTATCTATTTGTTAAACTCTGCTTGAAGTTCGTGGTCGGTGGGATTTGAAACTGGGCTGTTCTGGTACCATGTTAAAGGTCTGCGAAGTTGTGGTGAATGGTCAAGGGTTATAATTTTATATGCTAACAATATTGAATGGACATTATGTGCAACACCATTGTTCAAATATATTCAACTAATGTTGGTTCATTTAACTAAATACACACCACATGCTTTAACATAGAAGGTTATGAAATCTCTCTCTTGCACATGTTTTCTTCAAATTTTTATGATCGTGGTAAAGGACATCAAGATAACCAAGCCGAAGAATTCTTATTTCCTATTTTAAAATCAGTTTCCCCCTTCCTACCTAAAGCTGATACACTGAACAATGTCTGTAAGTAGGTACAACATTTTCCTACCACGATAAAACTCAAAAAACATAGTGGAACAAGAACTGTGTATGATGCCTATCTAGGATTTTGCTAATCTTTAATATGTCTGTGTCTATCGTGCGTTAGCTGGCATTTCTTGCACATTATCACCAGATGCATCCATGTTGGCCTGTGCACTTCCTCCACAACATGGTTGTCAAGATGTTAGTTGGACCCTTTGCATAGAGGTGATGCATAAGACCCTTAGAAGAGTTCCTAAAGGTCCTAACTTGCTGTTCTCCTCAAATTAGTTAAGAGGTTGCCCTTAGACAATGACAATGTTTTAGAAAGCGCTAGGCACTTCTAGGAGCCAGAGCTCGCGCGTAGCACCCTAGTGACTAGGCTGATGCCTAAGCGGGACATGGTTGTTTCTAACATCGAGAGAGGAAGGAATATTTTCGAAGATTCAAATTGATATCCTCCACTGTTTTACCTGAGATGGACTTTGACGTAGTCATGTAGCGTTTTAGTCTGACCCATTTTATAACCTGGCCCATTCTCTTCTACCGCTACTATGCTTAGGGCTTGTTTGGATAGAGGAGAATAGAGGAGAAGAGAAGGTAGGGGAACCCATTCACCCCTTTTGGAAAGTTCTTAAGAGGGAAAATGTTCCCCCTTATTCTCCTAGATTCCCCCAGAATCAATAGAGATTTGTTCCCTCCCCAAATTGGGGTGGAATTGAGGGAAAGAGAATTCCCTTACATTTCCTTCTCTTCTCTCCCCTATTTTCTCTTAACTTCCCCTACCCTTAATGAAATCCAAACATGCCTTAAACGAGCAATATACCTCCTCCTAACGTGGTACAGTCCGCATAAGTAATCTCTGTTGCCCTAGGGGCGCCTGAGACTCGGGCGGACTGCCTATGTACAACTTAGGTTTAAGCGGCCGCCTAGGCTAGTACCTAGTCCGCTTTTCCAAACAATGCCCTTAGAATTTTTCCCAAATGCCTATACGTTCTAGCTCTTCTTTTGCCTCCACTACACTCAAAGAGAATAGATTCTGGAAGGCCTCTAATATTGAGTTGACCTTTGAGTACCCTCCTATTGTAGGGGGCGGTGACATAGAATGTTTTTTATTGACTTCCTTCTGTTTGAGATCATTTGTGCCGATCCATTTTTTTTAGAAAGACCTTCAATATTGGAATATTATCCTTATAGAAAAGACACCAAAGCTTTGACTAAGAGATTCTTTGATCTTTTAATGACCTTGGTTGTCAGCACTCTCTTTCCCAAATTTAGTGAACCTCAATGACGATGTACATGTAGGTTCTCTTCTTGGAGCACGTTCCATACATGGTGTCTAGTGTGTTCCCTTCCAGAGGTTTCGGTCCTGAGTATGTGCGATTGGGTCGTCGCTTATCCTTATCCTTCTGAAGTTGAATGGAATCTACATATCCAGTTATCACCTCTGCTGTGATGATGCCTGAGATCTGTCTCCAAGACAACCCAAAAAAACAAAGGAATGTGTATTGCAAATGAATGCGTAGCAACAAGAGTCTGTGAGAATCAGATGGACCTCCCATTACCTAATGTAAAATTGCGAAGAAGTTTTCTTTACACTTGCACAACATGCGCCTCTTTCCAAATCCCACTTGTGTGCAAACCACACGCCTAATGACCTAATGAAACCGGATTCAGATTTCTGTGAATCCTAGATGGGGTATCCACCTGGGCTCATTCCTGAAATTGGTTTTCAGCATGCAGATTCATCATTCAGTTAAATGTTTTTCGCTTTGTGAAGACCCATCCAATTTTATTGGGATATTCCCGATCTAGATGATTATACTTCTCTCACAGTTAAAGCATGATTTTTTTTTCTTGTGTCAATGACCTTTGCATTACCAGGTTTGAAGACAGTGTGCACAAGATGTTTTCATTTGAACAGAATTTTGTTCTCAGAAATGATCCTTTTACCGTTCATTTTATTGACTCCAACATAGGAGATGATCAAGTAAATTGTCATAAATAATCTAAACATGGTAATATGTAATCCTGACCAAACTTTATCACCAAAGTGAAGCAACACCATGAAACCCGGAGAAAAGAAAGTAGCAAAAAATTTCATGTTTTTTCTACATTCTCAGTTATCACAAACTGTGAAGCCTGAGAAGACTAGTGGTGGGACACCTCGTGTTTTACTTTATCCTTGCAACCCATATTGTGTGTTATCTTGGAGCTTCACTCATTCTTTTGATGCTACAACCTAATTGTTTTCTATATATCTGGAAACAGCAAGCTCACCACACTGTGTAGGGTGGGGTTGGGGGAACAGATTTGCTTTTATCCAGTTCTCCTTTCACTCTTGCTGCTTGATGCCAGTACATCCTCATTTCTCATCGATTTTGCTCAGATGTCAAATGCTTATGTTTTGTAGGCAATCTCAACATGACATTTATTTATCAGACTGCAGGCTTTAATTGAGTGGTTGCTCCTAGTTGAGTGTGTTACTTAGGTACATTAGCTGAATGATGTATCAAAGCTAATGGATCTTTGAAGAATTGTACTTTGTTAAAAAGATCATTTGATGACAGTTATTTTTGGTTCCCCTTTATTGCAGACTGTGGGTTGGAATTCAACATGCTCTGGTCCTGCACGAAAGATGGTAGTTATCACGTCTCGTCTTCTCAGTGATGCACATCGGTATATCCTGCATTGTCTGGGCACTCATCAAACAATTCTTCGTTGTATTATATTTACATCTATCTCAGAGGTGCTTCTTAAATACCCAATCTGATTTCTATTATTTTTAAAGTTTTCAATCCTGTACTTCTGTTGAGGTCAACTATGCATTTGCAAAATTGTTCGCTGAACACTTTTTTCTATGTGCTAGTTATAATTACCTCGCACTAGGTGCAAGCCTATGTATCATATAGGTAACACAGTTTGTTATACATTTCATCAAATAGCTTAACAAACTTTGACTTTGGATTGTTGCACGTCCTTGCATCAAAGATTCTAGCCACAAATTAACTGCTTGATGTGCCTGAAACTTCTATTTAGTTTTTCCTTCTTTTGTACTATGGTCTACTGGCAAATTGATTTTTATTAGCCTGGAAATTTTATCACCCAAATTCTACTTCCTCTGAAATAATGAAGAGAATATGGATCTATAGGACCAATTTGGTGGTGGTTGGAAACCCCTGAACTTTTTATAGTCTCATTTTTTACTTTGTCTGCATGCAGAATTAAAGCAAAAGAGTTTTAGCACCCCGATTTGATCATAGATTCATTTTTTGGGGGGGAATAGTATCAAAGCTATCACTAAGTCTGTAAGTAATCAGTACGTGAAAAGTGTTCCTTGAAAGCCTGTCGATCTCACAATTGTGCACTCCAAAAGTTCGGCGCCCTTCAATTTTACAAGAATTGCTCTTCGAATATTATTAGGAATGGAAAGATTTTTTTCTAACGGATAGCACGTCTAGCTCACCCTTGTTTCCTAATGTCTAACTTGCTTCCTGGGAAGAGAGTTAATGAGTAAGATGAGAGGCTTCATTTTTTTGATTACTTCACTTAGAGTGGCCTTCATCATTTTTAGACAGGTTTCATCATTTCATGTATGTATTCCATGCATCATGGTGCGTCATAGTTATATTTCTCCTGGATTTGCACATGCTGCACACCACTTAATCCCAACATCCTGTAACATTTTTTATCTAGATCTTGAAACTTGGGGTCAGTTTGGCAACTTGAGTGCTAATCAGATTAGTTGTGGACCAGCCTAACCCAGATTAGTTCTGGATGCGGGGACTTGGATTATTCCTGGCCCAACTTGGGCAAAATGTGACCTAATAAAGCTGGTTAAGTCGGTCATTAGGTTTTGCCAAACTGGATTATTCTTTGTCCGATTATTGTTCCACTCAATCTGCTCAACTCAGTTTGCCAGACACTACCTTGTAGTATGTTATTCACATTTCTTGATTTTTAGCTTGGTTTCTTTTTTCTTATCGTATTACTTCACAGATAGCTCACTCAGCATGTGTTGATTCACCTTTGGGACCTGATGCTTTTCATGAATACGAGACATTGGTTCTCTTAGACTACGAAGAACTTGTCAAGAAATCTGAGAAGAAGGGATCTGTTTTGCATCAACGTGAGAAAAGGAAGTCAACTGGTACTCATAATGAAAAATTGACTTTTGATGATGATGGTTGGTCGCAATTTGGTTCTACTGAAGATTATGACACTAACATGGAATCTGGTTCTTCTCGAAAAGATTTATATGATGATTCTATCAGCTGCAATGAAGCAGGAGATGGTTCTGCACAGTTGCAGATCTCTGTGCACCACTTCCCTATGATGATGTGTCCTATTTCACCAAGAGTCTTTGTTTTCCCATCTGAAGGAACGGTCTCAGAAGCATGCTTGGCAAATGATCTTGAAGATTCTTTTAGCCCTGGATTACCCTCCATCTCTACTGGTCAGCCTACTGATGGTGAGGATGTTCCTTCAGGGGCAACACTGACTGCTAATTTTCTTTACGATCTTGCCTCCAAGGTATTTCCACAAGATATCTTCTTGTGATCTACTGCCATGTTATTCTAATTATCAAAGCTAAAGGGTAAATTTCACAAAACACCCCGACTTTGTGGGGGTCATTTTGCACAAAACCCGCCATGAACTTTATAAATCAGAAAAACCCCTTAAACTTTCAAAGTTATACTAAACCCTGACGGACTAGTGGAAAATCTCGTAAACGATCTTAATTGGCGGCACACATAAGTTTGAACTATGACACATCAAAGTGTGTGACTACAACTTAGAATGAAGAGCATTCATGTGGGACAACAAGAAATAACAATCAGGTGACATTTTTAGACTGTTCTTATGAGATTTTTCAATATTTCATAGGGTTTTGTGTAATTTTTAAAGTTTGGGATGATTTTGCTAAATTTACCCAAAGCTAAATTATTTCTTCAACATTTTTTTTACTTCTCTATATATAGACTTATTTTGTTCCCCGTCTTTTTTCCATCATCAACTGGGAAGATGGATCTGAAGCTTGAAATATTCTCACTTGGTGATACATCGAAAATTATTGGGAAGATGCTGACGGACATGTCCAGTCTTTATGACGTGGGTCGGCGAAACAAAAAATCAGCTGGGTTACTGCTTATTGACCGCTCACTTGATCTTCTTACACCTTGTTGCCATGGTGATTCATTTCTTGACCGCATATTGTCCTCTCTGCCTCGAAGGGAAAGAACCAAATCCTCTTTTCCTGCTAGAAGTTCTCAAGCTGCAATCAAACGTTCCCCTGCTAGTCCACAACGCCCTCCACTTGATATAAGAATACCTTTCGAAACAGTTTTAAGTAAAGAGGAACCTGCAATGAACAGCACTCAGCTTTCTGAGAGCATTGTAGCTTTTGTATCAGGATGGAACAACACTGAAGTTAGCTATGATACCGATGATTTAGTTGATCTTGCTGACAGGGTACATAATGAGAAACTGGATCCTGAACTTAGTAGCTTGCTAAGTGGCTCTTTTCTATCAAGCTATATGGGTGCAAATTACTTAGAAGCATTGCTTGATAGGGGGGCAAAAGACGGTGCACTAATGATCAAGAAATGGCTTCTAGAAGCTCTACAGAATGATAAAATACCCATAAATGCAAAAGGTCGTCTGGGTTTAACAAGTGCTTCTGAGCTCAATGCCTTGGTTAAGAAGTTAGCCCCTGATCAGATGTCTTTAATTAGAAACAGAGGGATTATACAGTTGGCATTAGCTTCTGAAATTGTTCTGAGTGAGCCTCATTCTTCTCGTTGGGATGCATTTGTGAGTGCTGAGAGAATTCTGAATGTAAGTTCTGTAGACACTAGCCAGAGCCTTTCAAGCCAAATCCGTGACTTCATCAATACAAGTATTTTATCAAAACCAAATGAACAATATAAAGCTACAGGATCATCCAACAGCCTTCTCTCTTTTCAAGATGCATTGCTTCTAGCAGTTATTGGATATATCTTGGCTGGAGAAAATTTTCCAACATCTGGGTCAACAGGACCTTTTTCTTGGGAAGAAGAACATCACCTAAAGGAAGCTGTAGTTGATGCTGTTCTTGAGAGGGCAACTACCGAAAATTTACAGTTTCTTCATGGTCTAGAAAAAGAGCTTGAAAAGAAATCTAAAAATTATGAATCGCCAAAGCCCGAGCCTAAAGTTGACGACTTTGATGATCAATGGGGTAGTTGGGATGATGAAGATGCCGATCAAACAAATGACCAAGCATATGGTGATATGCAACTTAAGTTGGAGTTGCGAGATAGAGTAGACCATCTTTTTAAGATTTTTCACAGATTATCTGGTTTAAAGTGGAGAAATCCTTCTCTTAAAGAGGGTTGGGTAGCATCTGCAAGTAATTTCGATGGCGATCCTTATACTAGGAAAGGGCTGATTTATAAACTTCTAACCACTACATTGGCAAAATATGATGTTCCTGGGTTAGAGTACCATTCTTCTGCAGTTGGCCGTTTCTTGAAAAGTGGGTTTGGTAGATTTGGCCTTGGACAGGTATCTTTTCTATTCATTGCTGCAAAAACGCCACCCCCCCCCCCCCGGCGGGTTAATTTTTTTGAACCTTTAACCCTCACATAGACTCCCTAATATCACCCTTATGCAATATCTGCCAAAATTTCACTATGTCAAAAACAAATTAATCCAGGGGGTGGGGTCTATATGCAACAATGAAACTAGAGAGATAGTAAGTTCAAAATAACGATACTAGAGGGGATCTATGTGCAATTAGCCTTTTTTTTCTTATGTCGATGTTGTGTTATCTACTCTAATTATATATTTTACAGAATGTAATGTTTTTCGCAGGCAAAACCAAATTTTGGTGACCAGAGTGTTCTCTTGATTTTTGTGGTGGGAGGCATTAACACACTTGAGGTTTGGAATTTGTTCTGTTTCTTTGCAATTCATAAGTGAGGTCCCATCGTGAGGCATTTTTTAACTTCAAACGACATCCAATAGTAGCACAAACATTAGGCAGTTGATTTACTTTCTTTTCATTTTGACATCTCAACGAATATTATTGCCCATAACACAAATATTTAAACGTCTTTTTGTATTTCAAGGTTCGAGAAGCTATGGAGGCAGTTTCAGAAAGCAGTAGACCGGATATAGAGTTGATTCTAGGGGGCACGACACTTTTAACTCCCAATGATATGTTTGACTTGCTGCTGGGATCTTCAAGCTATATTTAATCTTTTGGCTATACATCTTTACACTATGATTCTGGATATAGCTTTTTCATCATGTGAAATCATCGATCAGTGCACCACAAGAATATGTTTGAAGCAGAAACTCAAGACAACTCCATCAAATGGACATGCCTAAAAATGGTTAGATTCCGTCGCTAAATCTAGGTGTTTTGATAGCAGTGCCAGCACCATAAGATGGAGAATCCACTAACAGAGGCGTTCACTTTGGTTCATGATCATCCTACTCGAAGAAATAGCTGCTAACTTAATGATTGGAAGAGTTTTATTACTCAAATACTTTGATATCTTCTAATGTTACATTGGATTGGATCGGGGTAACTTTCATCCCCCACTGCAGTTGAGTTGAGCAAAGCATTATGGATGACGTTGGTCTATGTATCTAAAAGATATTGCTTGTCATTGGCTTTCCTTGATGAATCATGTGATAGAAGTTGATAAACATACTTGTAAATGCAGAAATTGTTACATTTTTTCGAACTTCTTATAACTTCTAGGTTTTCCCCCCTAGAAACCGCCTTGAAACATGGTAATTATATAAAATCACCTTTTGAATTTCAATTTATAAATAAACCATCTTTAAAGTGGGTTTATGTTACAATCCACCGCCTCTCCATCAAAATTTTCACTAAACCCTAGAAATACCCCTAAAAAACACTCATTCAAGGCGTATGACTCATTTTGTTAATGTTTAGTTCTTATTACGATACATGTCAATAAATTAAACATGCACTTTTAAGCTTGATTTTGATATTCTGTGAAAATTTGACTTGGAGGTGATTGATTGCAACATAAATCCACTTTAAAGGTGATTTATGTATAAATCAAAATTCAAAAGTGGTTTTCGTATAGTTACCCTTATTTTAAGTTGGTTTCTAGAAAAGAAAAAAAAAACGACTTCTATGTCATTGAGATTTATGAGATGTGAACATCACTTCTGCAAAATCATCATCTTTCAGCTTGTTAAAGATAATTTCACATCAAGTCGAGTACACGTCTAACTAGGTTCTCTATATAGATTGATGAATTAAAAATTCTCAAAATACGAACCCTAGTTTAGTTTGTAATTATCAAGCTCCAATCCAGCTTAGAATCATTATGCTAACAAATGCTGCAGAGAACTAATTGAAATGAACTCAACCCTATAGAAGATTAACCATGTAGCTAAGTAGGTGCGTTTGATTTGTGCTTGGTGCTAATGAGGTCAAAAACTTGCATTCATCTTCGAAGTTTGTAATCTTCGTTTTCATTTGCTTTATTATTGTTACATTTTTCATCATAATTGTCAGTATTACTTTATATTAGAATGAATTTAACCTGAATCTTAACAAGATCAGGCACTGGAGCACATAAAGGAAGTTTGTAATCTACTAATCTCGTTCCAGCAGCGCGCTCATCAGGCGGGTATTAGGGAGGAAGCGAAACTTTTAGTCCCACATCGTCTAGGCCAAAGAATCGGGGCTCCCAAGCAACTATAAATATGGTCTACAGGCCTCTGTTCCAAAGCATACCTTTCTCGGCCTTTTGGCTAAGATCAAGTGTAGTATCTGTTCTTATCAGTTTAATATCTGATACGTGGGCTATTGGCCCGCTATGATATTAAATTAATTTTTGTTGGGGGAGGGCTCATCACAGTAGCTTGCTACTGGGGCTCCTCGAGCGTCGCCTATGCGTTGCACTATTGCACGGGCCTGGCGCACCCCTACCAAATAAAACACAAATATTTTGCTAATTGTGAAGAACTCCCCTCGACTTTAGGTTGTATTGCACTATACACCCCCGACTTTTCTTATCTACTTAACCTATACGGAACTTTAGTGGATATTGCGTGTTAACTAACTTGGATTTTTCTTTTATATGTCTCGTTTGAAATTTCTTAAAGCCGTTGAGCATGTTTGCTTTACACGAAATTGCTTGGTAGTACCATCAACTCTATCTTGTTTGCTTTACTATTTGAAGGTTCACATATGTATTATTAATCTCTCCTAGTTAGTTTGCTATTCACATATAAGTGCTAAACAATACTGGAAAAAAAAATGGAAAGGGACTATTTACCATGTGTATATTTTTAACTGCATTATAGTGAAATTCTCTCCCCAATAGTTTGTTATCCTACATATAATTTTCAAAGGTTAAATAATACTTAAAAATGGTAAGGACGGTTTACTATACGTTTATTCTAATTGCATTGCAGTGAAATTCCAACTGAAGTATATCGCTTCATTTATTCTGATTATTTCCCCCAAACTTTTTTTTTTTGGGCTTTTTCTATTTTAAGGCTAGACTCCATTTGAAATACATTAGTGCCTCGGTCCAAAACAGCACGCCTATTTCCATCGTATTTAAACAATTTTAAAAGCATATTATTTTTCGATCGGATGTATAGTAACCTATTATACCAATTTATATATAACTATACTAAATAATAATAAGTGCAGAAGTAATAATACCGGTGGTTTCTTTAGAGCAATCTCCACATGAGACGGGCCACTCATATTAGACTAAGTCGGAATGACGCTGACTAATTGGAGAATGTAAATTGGAGGAAAAGTAAAAGGATCAAGAGATCATAGGGTTTTACTTCTGAAGTTAGAAATATGTTAATTCTAACACAAAGTGCAATAAAATCAAAATCGTTAATTGTGTTATTTAAACTACCATTGATTAAGAAATTTATAAGTGAGTGATATTTAGACTCGAATCAAAATTAATTTATTAACATAAAATATCACTAAACTTGAGATAAACACAACAATAGAGCCAAACTAAATTATTTCTTGATTCAAAAGAAAATGACGTGAAATACAATGGGGCTCTCGGGACAGACCCCCAAGAGCCCTCTGCAAGTTTACAGACTTGTCAAATGATCCAGCAAAACCTAGACTACAAAATAAAGAAATTTGCGGAGGAAAAAAAAGAAGAAATAATGAGCTCTACAACTAACTAAAAGGACTTCATAATAAATGGGTAAAAGGGGGCTAAAGACAGTGTTCAAATTAATTCCCTCAACCCAACAGTGGTGCTCTCCTCCCCAAATGAATTCTGTCCAAATAAATTGCAAAGGAGCCTTTTAATACATTTTTTCACCCCATAAGGATCCATCCACGTGGCATTCTACGTAACGTCGCATCCATCTAGGGGGTACTCCGCGGCAAGGACAGCTCCTTTTGAGGCTCTCTGATAGATATTTTATTGATTTGTTGATCTATAACATGAAAAGCTGAGAACTATTTTTCTGAATAAATAAATAAATAAAATAAAATAAAGCTAAGGGCACCCGTAACCATGATAACAATGTTATCATCACTCTCTCTCTTCTTTATCATGACAAAAAAAGAGGCTGTAATCATGATAACAATGTTATCCTCACATGATAAAAGCCTAATTTTTATCATATCATGATAAAGAAGATGAGAAGAGGCATGTGGGCCCCGGTCCAATCACGGCGCAACACGTGGCGGCCCTATTTTGTAATGGAATTTTTTTTACAACGGCTATATTTTGGGGGAAAAAAACACCAACGGTCATATTTTTTCATGCTCTATATATTGAGACCCATTTTGCTATGTTTTGACATAGTTCAATTTTCAGCTCTTTCTATCTGTATATATCTCCTAAAAATCCGAGAAAATTCTAAGAAAAGCTAAAAAAATCCATAAAATTGTCTTTACTTTAATTCTGATATCGTGGATCCCAATTTTCCTCATTTTCCAAATTTTGGAAATTATCCCAGCCTTCCAACAAACCGCAATTCTCAAACCAATTTCTAAAATTTTCAGTTTGATCCTGCTTTTACTTCCCATCCACAATTTCAAATGTTTAAGCAGATGATGGGAAATAATCCAAATACTCATCCTTCTTTTAATCAGTATAGCTCAACCTCACACGAACGTTTCAACCCGGAAAGTTATCCCAATTTTCCAGTATTTCCATCATCACAGCCCTCACAGAGGTTTCCTCCATCTCCGAATATTGAGGCAAGGGCAAGTGCTGCGTCAGCTAATGAAGGAAATGAGGGGGAAGAGAACGATGATTTGATTGAGACCAACCCCCGATCGTTCTCACAAGCAGCATCCCCGAAAGGCAAAAAAATTGGTCCACTACAGAAGATGAAGCTCTCATTGCAGCTTTCATGGAGCATACCACTGATGCTGTAATCGGCACCAACCAAAAGTATTCTCTACTATGGAGGAAAGTCATGGAGTCGTACAGAAGTGCTCAGATGGAGAACCCACATCAAATTAATCCTAGAACCAGACCTATGATAAGAGCTCGCTGGAAAAGAATGGCGACAACGGTGATGAAGTGGATAGGTTGTTATGAAGAGGCCGTACGTTTCAGAGGGAGCGGCTTCAACGAAGAAGATGTTCTTCGACAAGCATGCATAATTTATGAACACAATGAAGGTGGTACTTCCTTTGTGTTTGAACATGCTTGGAATATGTTGAAAAAGTATCCAAAATGGCAAACGGTGCTGATAAACTCCCTCCCCCAAGCTGGAAAGGCTCGCGAAGCGCCACCAAACACCAAAGACAGTGAAGGTAGTTGTGGAAGTGGTAAGAGAATGAGGCTCGACGAGTCTGGAACATTCTCCAGCCCAGATACTCCAAACAGTGGTGAAGGATTGGACTCTTGCAGACGTCCAGAAGGAGTCAAAGCAGCAAGGAAGAAGAAGGGTAAGGGAGTGGCAGGTGCATCAAAAGATGTTCTAATGAATTGGGGTGAATCAATTAAATTTTATTCAGAGACAAAAGCTGTCGATCTTGATCTGCAACGAGAGAGATTGGAATATCAAAGAAGGAAAGAAGCCAGGAAGGAGAAGCAGATGCAATTGGAGGAACGACAGCTTCAAATGCAAGAAACAAAAATGAAGTGGGAAATGCTACAAGCATTGCTGGGGAAGACATTGCTGACACCGTCTGAAGAGGCTTTGAAAGAAAAATTATTGCAAGATTTATCTAATTTTTCATTTTAGATTTATGTGTACTATCAGGGGTTTAACTGCTGTAGTAGTTCTTCAATTATTAGTAGTTGTTGTTTAAGTGGAAGTCATAGAGTTGTTCTTCAATTATTGTTGCTTTTTCGGTGGATTATGAAAATTGCATGTTGTTTTTTCCATAGAGTTGTCTTTTCAAATTAGTTTTCTATTTCAGTATAATTATTGTTGCTTTTTCAGTGGATTATGACAATTGCATGCTGCTTTTTCATAGAGTTGTCTTTTCAAATCGGTGAACTATTTCAGGATTATGACAATTGCATGCTACTTTTTCATAGAGTTGTCTTTTCAAATCGGTGAACTATTTCAGTATAATTTATTATTGTTGCTTTTTCAGTGGATTATGACAAATGCATGCTGTTTTTTCATAGAGTTGTCTTTTCAAATCGGTTTTCTATTTCAGTATAATTATTGTTGCTCTTTCAGTGGGTTATGACAATTGCATGCTTAGCTCCTCCTTGTGAATTCAGTCTTCTATAAATATATGGCCTCTCTAACAAATCCTCCAACACTCAACTCCTTCAAGTTCAGACAAAAAACATCAAACACTCAACTCCAAATTCAGTGTTAAATTAAGATGTCCTCCAATTCTAGTTCAACTTCAGATTCAACCTCCTCTAGTTCCGAAATACCAAATGAATATTCTGAAATAGAGAAAATTATTGACTATGCACTCCACACTTACGTGCCAGAAATCTTATCGGCTACCACTTCAAGGCATAGGCGCAAACCCCACGTGAGGGATCGTGAAGGTGGGCACAATGATCTAGTTAACGATTACTTTGCTACGAATTCAGTGTACCCAGCTGAGATTTTCCGATGAAGATTCTGCATGCGTCAACATGTATTTCTTCATATAGTGCAAGCCCTTGAGGCCTACGATCCATTCTTTCAGCAAAGGCGCGATGCCACTGGTAGGTTGGGCCTTTCTGCATTACAAAAATGCACTGCGGCTATTCGTATATTAGCATACGGAACTCCAGCCGACATGGTGGACGAATATTTGCGCCTGAGTTAAAGTACAGCTCTACGAGCCCTTAAAAAGTTCACTGAAGGCATCATTGCCCAATTTGGCGAAGAGTATCTTAGGACGCCTACTGCAGCAGACTTGGAAAGGCTTCTTCACATAGGTGAGTATCGTGGATTTATTGGCATGGTGGGCAGTATCGACTGCATGCATTGGGAGTGGAAGAATTGTCCAGCTGCATGGAAAGGACAATATCAAGGGAGAAATAAAAAGGCAACAATTGTTCTGGAAGTTGTTGCCTCTCAAGATCTATGGATCTGGCATGCATTTTTCGGGATTCCAGGTTCATGTAACGACCTCAATGTTCGATGAAATCTTAAATGGTCGAGCACCACCAGTTAACTTTGTTGTTAATGGCCACTGTTGATGCTCAAACTTACGCTCGGATCAAATAGTCACTGATCACGGTTGGATCAGAGTTTAATGATGTGAGGCTCATTTCTCCTCCTAATACGAT
>JBAKGM010000412.1:8561942-8572442 GCA_037177215.1 Asparagus racemosus | reverse complement strand
TACTGTTCAGATGAAGGAATTGTTGTTGTTGTTCTTTGCAAATAATTTCAGATCCTTTTTTAAACCATTTTGTTTTTCCTCCTTTGCTAATTGCCTATTCTCTCAAGTGCATGTTTATTGGAAATTTCCACATTTTCGCTACAGTTAATTTTTTACAGTATACTAGCATTAGTCATTTGAAATGTTTACAGGCAAAGATACAAGTTAGGACATCTACCGTAAATTATAACCTGAAAGGCTGAATATTATGACAATGGTGTGTGTGTCCGTGCACATGTATTTTCACATTTATGTGTGCACTTGTATATGTGCATTTTTAGGTGAAAGCCTGGATTTTGGACACAATATTGATGGCACAGTAGAGAAATTTCATTTGAAGGAAGGACACACCGACCTCAGATTTCTGGCAAATGATAGACCTCAAGCTTGGTTGCTAGTAAATTGAAATCCTTTTAGTCAACCGTAATAGCAATCAACTACGTTTCATGGTTTAATGTGCTCAGATAATTAGTCTGAACGAAGAACTGTTTGTATGACTTTGGCTCTATTGGATGCAATGAAGTTAAAAAGAATTGGTTTAAATGAAAAGTTAAATCAAACACTTGGAATTCTGTCTTGCACAAAACTCTGTTCGTAAACTGATATCCAATATCCTTTTTCTACCCGAGACCTGTCTTTTTAGTATTAGTAGCAAACCCCTCTCATCCTCACAGTTTGCTTGCAAAAAATCCATTATCAATTTAGAGGATGAAATATCTGGTGGCAGCCAGATGCAAGTTGCTACAGAATTTTTGAAATGTTTGCTCCATAGGTGACCCATTATCATTTTAGTTCGAAAAGGGTTATAAGCTGGCCGATGATGGCATGAAATCTTTGAGACCTGAATTTGAAGTAAAGGAGGAAAAAAAATTGTTTAAGCTGGCAATTCACAATCCTACAATCATATGCCTTTTAACTTCTTCATTTCAAATTTCAATCTCATGCTTTAGTTTGTGTATCTAATGGTGCATCCTAAGCAATGTATTGGCGCACTGTCGAGCTGCCTAAGTAACCCTGCAACTAGAATCGTACAACAGTACGGCCTTATTTACAACCCAACCACCATTATATGAATTACTTATTTACGCCTTTGTTTTCTGTGATAATCGAATTGAATTAAGTAAAAGATAAAGCAAGCCAGTTACATTAATAACTTCACATGTTTTTTCTCAATGAGAGATAATTCACTTTTGCCTTTTTTTCTTTACATTTCTTCGATTATATGATTAACTTTTATTTAAAGCAAACATGTCAGCACTAGCAGTCTTTCCTCCATTTGGTTCTAAAGAATCACAATTTCAGTTTCTGTTTTCACTTGCAGATTGTCCGCTGGATTTGAGTTGGCCTAATTTTACCTTAGCAGCTTCTTCCTGTTCAACTCAAAGTGGAAGAGCAAAATGTTGTCGCTATATGAATGCTTTTGTTGCTGTTTCTCTTGCTCGGTATGCAAAGACAACAGGAAATCTAGGAGTTCCAGCAGCATTAACTGATATTTGCCTCAAGCATGTATCTGAAAACTTAAATTCATATGGAATTCCACCCAATGCCACTATATTTTGCGGGTTAGGAGAAAAAATTCATGTTTCAAATCAGTGCGAGGGGAGATCAACTGTCTTAGAAATGCTACAGTCACCTAATTTTGATGATGTTATTAGAAACTGCAAGATGCCACTTTCAAATGAAAATAGTTGCAGGAGGTGCTTAAACTCTGATATTGTTTACCTTCACCGTCTTATTGGAGTGCGAGATAATGTCACATTAAGTACTTGCCGTGATGCAGCTTTTGTTGCGCTTTCAACTCAAGGAGACAACTTTTCACCTATTGATTTCGCAGGTTGCTTCTTTAGTGTCAATGAGCTTGCCATTCATCCAGGTTTGACCATTGCAAACTTGATATATCATTGGTTTATAGTTCCATTCTAGACAGTATATATTAATTAGTTTGACTGTGTATTTTTATATGTTTTTCTGTGAATTTATTATCAGATGATGTGTACATGTATTCATTTATTTTTTGCCTATTGCTAGGGTATTATTGCTTCCTTTAATTGTTTTTGCCACTGTAATGATGATGGGATACTTATGGATCATATATTTATTCAAATGCATTCATGAGTAGTGTGCTAATTAGTGAAAATGAGCTTCAAGGGTGTGCTTTTCCAGTGTCTGATCTATATTTCCTGCTGTTTTGACCTTACTAGTAAGCAGACTGATCAAAGGATGATTATACTGTTAGGAATCTTCCATGTATGAAACTTACATGATTCAGTTGTGCTAAATACAGTTTGTTAGTGAATCTTATTAAGTCTGGAATTCAAGAATCCACTCTTTAGTACATGTTGTATTAGCAAAAAAGTGGAATAATACTGCAGATCAATGAAAGAAAGGAACGAAAAACAGAGAGACAACAACTGTAGAAACACAGTTTTAATGAGGTTCACCAATCAATGTGAGATTACCTACATCCGTGGAGTATAACCAAGTCACGATTCCACATTAATCAACAAAGATTATAGTGAATCTCTCAAACGCTAATCTCACCTCCCATTGCCATCTTTATTTTCCTCTCTTTTGAATACGACTGGGGTGCAATTCCGTAGGCATTAAATTCTGGGGTGTTATCTATTCTCCATGTGAATCAACAAAACTATATCTTGGGACCCTATCTGTTGAATACAAAACTATCTTTTAGATATGAAAAATACCTTATACCTACTCACATTTGTCTATTTGCATGCCTGCTCAACTGACAAACACTAAGGGTCATCCTGCATTACATTGTTTGTGTGAAACCAATTTGTTTGTTTCTTCAGTAGACGTGCGAGTAGACTAGTAAGTGAGAAGTAAAGCTTCTATTTAAGTAGATATAAATACTTTTTTGTCATCTAAAAAAAATACACACATATCTTTATCATACAAGAACTAATAATCAATTTGACCATAATGTTCGAAGTTTTTGCACAGGTAAATTATCTACCCTGGATTCTTTTCTTAAAAAAAAATATCTGTTATAATCTTTCATTTCTGTTAACAATTTTCGTGCATTCTAATTAGAGTTGCAATTCAGTGAATGATTCAGAACCGCCTTCTCAGCCACTCGGACCTGAAGCTTCTCCAAGTCCGGTGTCCTCCAAAGCTCCTGCAGAGCACCTAATTGCACGTCCACCTCTCAAGAAACATCACCACAAACATCAGTTTAAATTGATTGCATCCATTGGCATTATAGTCATTGGCTCGGCAATTCTATTGTTGGTAATCTTGATTCTACTTATTCGAAAGAAAAGTAGAGAGCTCGAGAGTGAAGGCGCTCCTATTGAGATATCATCTGATGCTTCCCCGTATAGAAAATTTCGAAAGAATCAAGGAGGTTGGCCTCTTTTATTCCTTTTTTTTTTCTTTTCATATTCTCATATCAAATATCCATGAGTACATTCTTCAAACTGAATCCTTCATAGTATTATTTGTCGAGTGAACTTGATGATTTTACGAAAAGGGAAAGAACCATTGATAAAGGACACATGTAACGTCACATGAAAAATGATTCTGAATAATCTATAATGAAAACAATAATAGATGAGTAGCAAAAGGCACCTTTATCAGTTATTAATAATCTTGTTGCTATGCATGTTTCTATAGTTTTAGCAAGGACTAGCTATAACTGAACTGTGATTTGTCTTGATCATCCCCAAATTAGTATTTCTATTGTTGGGTTATACCCTTTTTGCTATCAGCTGCACTATTAACTTCCCTGTAGTTCAAATTGGATCAGACCATGCTCAATTGTAGATGTCTTCTTGCAGGCCAGATAACTGTTTTCAGAAGGTACAGTTACAGGGAGATAAAGAAGGCAACTGACAATTTTAACAAAACCATTGGAAGAGGAGGATTTGCAACAGTCTATAAAGCACAATTTGATGATGGCTCGGTTGCTGCTGTAAAACGGATGAAAAGATTTTCAGAGCATGGGGAAAAAGAATTTTATCGGGAAATGGAGCTTATTGGGAAATTGCATCATCGCCATCTTCTTTCCCTCAGGGGTTTTTGCCTTGAAAGACATGAAAAGTAGTTTAATTTTTATCTCTTCTTGATTAGTTTTACTTTGTTTGCATGGTTATCGCAAATGGAAGATTAAGTTCATTTGTCTTGTTGTTTTAGGTTCCTACTATATGAATATATGGAAAATGGGAGCTTAAAGGACCATCTCCATTGTAATTTCATTAACTTATCCCTCATGATTCTAGGCTGTTCTATTGGGTTAACCATCAAAACTTACCTTTTTTACTTTTACCTATGCAGCACCTGAAAAAGCTCCATTGGCATGGCATACTAGAATTCAAATTGCCATTGATGTGGCTAATGCTCTGGTAATTGTTCTGAGATCCTTCATTTATAAATAATAGAACATAAAATAATGAGGAATCTTGTCTATACGATTTCGTCAGTTATAGATATAAAAAAGGAAAGCTGTTATATCTTTTTGAGCTATTAGTATAGTGCACGTGCATTGCACGTGGTCATATTTGGTTTATATTCTGAATATCTAAAAATGTGAAATTTTCAAGGCTCTTTTTGCAATTTTTAGGGTTTTTTCTTTTAAACTAAAGGTTCAGTTTGTTTTAGCAATTTCCAGGTTATTCTTTAAACTGGAAATTCAGTTTATTCTTTATATTTTGCAAATTCTGATGTTTTAATCATTTGGGTACTTTTCTGTAAAAATTCGTAGCTTTTGGAAGCATTTTTGGGTTTTCTGCCAAATTGGTTGGTTCTGGTTTTTTTAATTTAAAATAATTTACAAGGTTTGGAAGTCTATTGGATTTATCTTAAGTTCAGTGGATTCCTCTGCAAAATCTGCATATTCTAGAAATCTCTTAGGTATTTATGAAGATTTTGCAAGTTTATGGATTTTTTTTTTTTTGCGAAATATGTATTTAACTTATCACAATCCCACACTTTTGCCACCAAATGATTGAGTTGTACTTCATTTACTTCTGGTAGAATAATATACTCTTTGATATACGATCGAGGAATAATTTTGTTAACTTCACAAATCTCCAGATGCTTAATCCAAATTCCAATCATACTTGCGCAGGAGTACCTGCATTTCTATTGTGATCCTCCTCTCTGTCATAGCGACATAAAGTCCAGCAATATCCTTTTGGATGGTAATTTCCTAGCAAAGGTAAATATATATGAGCCGCTGAAATTTTCCACTATATATTTTTTTTCCCGAGTCCTATGAGGATCTTTATTTCCAATTGTATTTAGGTTGCTGATTTTGGTCTTGCTCATGCTTCGAGAAGCGCTGCAACCAGTTTTGAACCTGTGGACACAATTATCCAGGTAACACCAGGTAAGATCATCATAGCCTGATAACCCCAAAGCCTTGGTTTAAGATTGATTGGCGTATACGAACTTATTTTTCAAACTTCAAACTTGAAGTTTAAAAGGAACACTACATGTAACATGCAGCAGTGTTCTATAAGAATGCAGCCGTGGTCATCGAGTAAGAACGTTAATAGAAATTGACTAGTGAAGTTCAACAGAGAATAATAATGTGCAATGCCCACTAAATTTATCGAACCGGTTTAAATAGTCCATCTGTGAGATTAAACTATTGAATTAAAATCACGGGGGAAGATTTCCATGCATGAAATGTTAGAAAATAGAAGATTTAATAATTAATCGTATGAAAAGATAATACATGGAGTTATGCATGCTTTCCATGAACAGAGAGAAATCTTTTTTTATCCGTAGCTAAATTATTTTCACAACATGCAGGTTATGTAGATCCCGAGTTTGTGGTGACGCAGGAGCTAACTGAGAAAAGCGATGTGTATAGTTACGGTGTTCTTCTTCTAGAGCTCATCACCAGTAAACGAGCAATACACAATAACATAAATCTACTCGAATGGTCTCAAGAATTCATGGATTCAGACTCCAAACTCCCTGAATTGATTGATCCAAGGATATCCAACTCCTGCAACATAGAACAGCTCCAAGTTATAGTCAGAATAATAAAGCTGTGTACCGAGAGAGAAGGAACAATGAGACCAACAATTAAACAAGTTATTAGATTGCTTCATGAGAGATTGGACCCTTTACATAGTGCCTTTTTGCAAGCAATGGAAGATGAAGAAGACTGTGGTGTTCAAAGGAAATCAAACCGAGATGAGCAGATAATTGCTTTCAGTGGGGATGCGAGATACCTGTCATCTTCAGGCACTTCGAGATCTTATTGTAGTCATAGCGTTTTGTTAGAGAGTAGTCCTCCACGTTCTCCTAATGGTGTTTTCTCTGTTTGAGATTTTTATGTGCAAATATTTGTATTGGTTTGCATTTTTGTTCATGATTTTGATGCTTATTCTTTGTTGTTTGTGATGAGGAATTGTTGATTCTGCTCCCCACCTTAGAGAGAAGTTCTATGTACATTTTACTCAGATGTGTATTTATTTTCTCTTGATTTGTATCAAATCCAACCAATATTTTGATCAGTGAAGAATTTAGGGCTCATGCCCAACTTGCTGATTCTTGGTTCTTGGGTTTGTATTTTATCCCCCTAACTTACAAAGGCCAATAAAAATTAAACGACAAAGATTAGGGCTCATGCCCAACTTTCTGATTCTTGGCTCTCGGTTTGTATTTCTTTTCCCCCTTAACTTAAAAAGGACAATAAAAATTAAACAACAAAGAAATCTTCACCAGGGGTGCCAGATTTTGTACACCTTTCAAATGATTGTATCATCAGTTTAATCTCACCTCAAAACACATTATTTTGAACTCTGCCATTATACATAGTCTGTTATTTGAGTGATAAGCAGATAAATATCAGAGGCCTTCGTGTCATAATCCACAAAAAGCACAAGCATTTCAGAAGCAAAGGATTCACCGGCTGTGAATTTGCTTATTCTTTAGACCCATTTATTATTACAAATTTACGGTACAGTGCAAGTAAATTTGTTGCATATACATCTCTTTTAACATCAGACACCGGGCTATCCTAGGTAAAGTTCTGCTCTTATTTGCATATGTTCTTCTTGTTAATAACATGGATAACCACCAAACAAGTGTAGACTTTGTTTGCAAGTTGATATCCTCATGTACAAACTAGTTGAGCCCTTTGAAGAACCTGCTACAGAAAACAACACCACTCGATTAAAAAAAAGATTTTGCTCAAAAAACAGGACTGTTTCAATGAAAACAAACTTTAAATCTACCGCAATTTTTGCTTTTAGTAGTTATGGACAATGTAATGAGCCGACTACGAGGATAATAAGCAAGACTCATTCTAAAACACGCACAATGTTCAGCAAGTAACAACAATAGTTAAACCTCTTACGTACGTTGGAGAAATGCCAAAAAGTAGGGAAAAAAACATTGCGAGCTATAAAGGGATGCACAAACATAGACATAGTACCACTGTACAAAGGAAAAATTACCTAAAATCATTTTTCCTTGTTTGTTTTCACAAGAAAAGCAGGGGCATTGACTTCACCTGTGCATTTCTATTGTTTAATAACAAGTAAATCTCAACAATAAAAAACACCTTACATACCATTCTATTGTTTGGTAACAAAGAAACCACCTTTGAAATTGAAGATTTATCTCGGTTTCTCAGAAATAGACTCCCACACATGCAGTGGCAGATCCCAAAAAAAAAAATTCTTGGTGGCCAGACGACAAGTATCTATTTAATACTAGTGAAAGCAAAGAGGCCAGGGACTGCTTCCACTTTCAAAACTGCTTAAGTGGCATTTTTTACCGCTTTTATCAACATTGACACAAACATAGCTAAAATCAGTTTATCTTTTTTGAGTGACAATTTCAATCACTTTAGAAAATAGGGCTGCTAATTTTTGCGCCCCACCAAACAGTAAAAAAGAAAACTATTTATGGAAATTAATTTCGTGGCTGCCATAGGAATCCCCATTTCTAGGAAATAACCTCCAACTAAACTGCCCCTACAAACCGATCATCTTATTGGCTTCATAATATCAAATACATCCTCATTAATTTCATACTCAAATGGTAAATCGCCATCTGAATGGATAAAAGAACAAAGATTCATGCTACCAACTAAAAACCAAGTTTACCTACAAATCATAATCTAAATCATGTCAAGAGGTAAAGACGTCACTCTATAATCATAGCGAGCAAAGTGTGAATGATTATAAATATAGTACAGATATGTTCAATAAATTTCTACAGAGCAACAAGGAAATAGTTTTTCCTTTTAATTACATCTCCCTCCCTCCCCTGCTTGTCTTCCCCTTTCTCAATAAGTCAACACTTGAGAGACCATTTCAATTGCACAACACTCAATAGATCCTCTCAATTGCAAATATCAGCGTTGTGCTTATAGTGTTGATTAAGGTAAAAGACATGGTATAGAGTATATAGACTGCTAGTTGTCTAATTTAAGGTTAATTGTAAATAGATCCCCTTTAGTATCATGTTGTGCCACTTATTACCCCCTATGTTTGTCAGAGAGAGGCGGGAGAGAGAAATGGGAGAAAGAGAAAATTGTTTATTTGACAGAAAAACTCCCTAAGGATAAAAGAGGCAAAATCAATTTCACTCAGGGGGTGTTTCTGCCTATATCAAATTTAGTGGCATAGAGTGAAAATATTGGGTCTTGTGCAAGTAGCCCTTTTATTTCTACTAAAAAATGAGTAGAACTAACATTGGCAGTATGTTTCTCCTTAGAGGTTGTTTGGTTATTTCATAGAAATGGGGTAAACTTCCACCTAAGGAATTAATTTCAATAAAAAGTTTCCCTTTTTTGTTGTTTGGTGGGATGTAAATTGTTACTTAAAATAGGAAACAAGTTGTAGCTATTTTTGTGTTGAAATCAGTAAGAAGAGGTAATTGTCTAATTAAAAATTCAACGATCACGTCTGAGGGTATTTCTGAGAAATAACAATAAAGAAGCTCCCAATTTCGAAGGTGGTTTCTTCGCTACCAAACAATTGATAGGTATGGAAATTGTTCTTTTATTATTGAGAATTTCTTATTACCAATTACCAAACAAAAGAGATGCTCGGGTCATGTCAATTCTCCATGTTTTTCTTGTGAAAACAAACAAGGAAAGACAATATATAGAAATTTTGTGAAACACAATGAACTTGATTTCCTTTTGTTAATAAAACAACCAAACAGCCCCTTAAGTGAAACCATCCTTACAGGGTACGCTTATGTAGCAGGTCGTCGTAAAAAAAATTCAGAAACGCAATTCACCACCTAGCTATTTTGGATTCGTGGGGTGCGCGGTACACTGTAAAGTTTTTTGGATGCAATTACCATTTTTCAAAGTGTAGAGTAGAAAACTAAAAACTAGAAAGCTAATTATGCATTTCATTAATTTTCATACAAAATACTTCAATGCCTCACATTAATTTTTTTAAATACATCAGACAAAATACATACTCTGTAAACACCTTAATAATTTTTCCCTTAGCATCAGTACATCTTCAGCAAATTTTGAGTCCAAGTCCTCCAAATTATCATTACTAGGATCAATATCCCATCCTTTATAAGGACTTCAAATTTCTCACAAAATCGAGACAAGAGGCGAATGTTTGAATGGATGAATACTAGATCATAAATATTGTTCCTTCATGCTTGTTTGTCTATTATGTGTGTAGTGCACCCTGAATAATTTTTCCCACCTATCTAACTTTCTTTCCCTTAGCATCAGTGCATCTTCAGCTAATTTTGAGTCCAAATAGGTCCATCCAATTTACTTGAAGAAGCCTCCAAATTATCATTATTAGGATCAATATCCCATCCTTTATAAGGACTTTGTAATTCTCACAAAATCGAGACAAGAGGCGAATATTTGATTGGATGAATACTAAATCATAAATATTGCTCCTTCATGCTTGTTCATCTATTATGCGTGTGGTGTGCACCTCGCTTCACTCAGGCGCACGCATCACATTGCGCCTAGCACATGTGAGCGTAAAGGAACTTTGCACCAGCATACTTGTGAGCGGTATGCCAATTTTGGGAACCAATTCGTGTACCAAAGGAATCAGTCCGCAAATGTACGAGGAATTGGTTCACAAGAACTGTACGATGGTTTGAGGGTCTCGAGCATTACGCAACTATGAGTGAAACATCCCTTCATTCATAGATCATCAACCGCAGAGATAACTGCTTAGGAAGTTTCAATGGCTTGCAGAGAAAGGATATTGTCTGAGAGCATGAGATGGACTTTTCTATATTAGCATGTGATTGTATATTTCACTCTGCAAACAAGCAGGAAGATAATTACAATGCTTAATGCATTCAAAAGCCAAGGCTTCTGAAGCTTGCCTACTTAGTGGAGATCCAAGTTCCTTTAAATTTTAGTTATGTTGCATGGAAACGGGGACACACGGCAAATTTGTAAAAGATAGAGTACGAGTACATGGCTATATATGTATGTATGTATGTATGTATGTGTGTGTGTGTGTGTATATA
>JBAKGM010000412.1:8539017-8551953 GCA_037177215.1 Asparagus racemosus | reverse complement strand
AGTCATTTGGGCTTTTATTCAGTATTTTCTTCATTAACCTGCAAATTAAGATAAAAACGGTTATTAGCAGGGTATTTGTTCATATAAAATGGGTAATGAGGGTATTAAATTGTAATTAAAATGTGATAATCACTTCTACATCACTTATGTGGCCCGCCTCGAAAACACTCATGCAGATGCTTTGGCATCCCTTGCAGCTGCTCTTACCTTGATGCCCAAATCTACTTGGCGCATCATAGTGGCTAGCCACCAACTATGCTCCCCAGAGTAAATTCTAGAAGAAAACGAAGTGCATGTCATGCTAACTTACTTCGAGACTAATGATTGGCATTTTCTGATTATTGATTATGTCTTGCACGAAATATTACCCAATAATCTGTAACAAGCAATCTCTATTCAGAGTACTTCACACTTCTTCTATGACTCTACTATGAAGACTCTGTACTGGTGATCATTTGATGGCATATTGCTTCGATGCTTATCACTAAGTGAAGCTCGAGAAGCACTAAAGGAAGCCCAAGATGGTACATGTGGAGCTCATCAACCGACCTAAATTTCAAGACTGACTTCATCGTCTAGGCTATTACTGATCGATAATGATAGCAGATGCAGTAGCTTATGCTAAATAGTGACATGCGTGTCAAGTCCACGCTTATTTTCAACACCAACCTCCGAAAAAATTGCATCCGACTATCACCTCATGGCCATTCAAAACTTGGGGTATGGACATCGTTGAGCCAATTAGTCCGCTAAAGGCTATCGATTCGTTCTCGCCATTACTGATTAGTTCTCCAAGTGGGTTGAAGCTGTTCCACTTAGAGAAATTAAGACATCTTAAGTGATCAAATTCTTAAAACATCATGTGATTTACCAATTCAGCATCCCTAGATGGATAGTCCACGACAACGGTCTATAGTTCATCAGTCGACCATTCTTCAAATTCTATAACAAGCTCAAAATCTAAGATGTGGCTTCTACGCCATATAGCCTCGCTGCTAATGGTCTACTTGAAGCCTTTAACAAGACCATCATCAAACTTCTGAAGACGTTTGTCTCCTCTAACAAACGAGATTGAGACGAGAAAACTTGGAGAGTATTTATGGGCTTACAGAACAATAATCCACACTCCCACGGGCTCTATGCCTTTTTTTTCCTTAGTTTACAGATGTGAAGCCGTGATCCCCCTGGAAATTCAGGTGTCATCATTAAGAATCGCTATTGCCGAGAAGATGACAACTGAAGAACATCATCAAAAGTAGCTCCAAGAGCTAGAGACACTAGATGATTGAGACTTCGAGCTCAGCAATGAATCAAGATATACCAGTCACGGATCTTGAAAGCCTTCAATAGGAGAGTTAGAGAATGATTCTTCAAATAAGGTGACCTAGTCTTAGCCATTCATCGACCTTTGGTCATGATGCACAAAACTAAAGGGAAGTTCTACCCAAATGGGAAGACCCATTTGTAGTAGAGACAGTCTACTTGAATGGAGCATACCGCCTAATGGACCAAAATGGAATAGGCTCATGGTGCCAATCAATGGAAAATTTCTCAAGAAATACTACCCTTAATTCTAGCCAATTTCATCTCTTCACAGAGATTTTGGTCACGTTGAAGTTTCCACCTTTGACCGTAAATATTGATCATCTTCATCTAAAAACGCAATCAAAATCCCCAATGAGTCATTAAGTTAGCATTACACCTCTGCATGGCTCTAAATATCTTATCACCGTCATGTTAACATTACACATCAGAACAGTTTCCATTCTAATGATCCGATTAGTTAATGTTACACCTTTGTCAGACCATTTCGTCAACTGGTTAATATTACACCTCTGTCGACTCATATTTTAGACTCGACCAGTTAACATTACACCTTTGTCGATATGGTCTTGCTAAAAATTAATTCATTAACATTACACTTCCATTAATTTTCTATCGTTAAGTTAGCACTACACTTCTAAACGGTAGTCATCCTTTAGACTCTTTCAAAACTAACTGGTTAACATTACACTTCTATAGGTCATTTGATTTGACATGTTAACATTACACCTCTGTCAAATTTTCTAATACTAACATGTTAACATTACACCTTTGAATAGTGCCAACTCGATCAAAATTGATATGTTAATACTTCACCGAGCTCTCGGTTAGGATTTGGATCTCCAACTCGATCAAATCGTTAGGTTTAGGAGATTGGGGGATCTCCACACGACTTGAAGGACCCGCTCCTGTAGAAACAACCAAAGCATTCGTGGTTGTTGAAAAAGCAATTGGCAAGACTTCAATGTCCAGAGGAGGTACGGTGCGAGCGTGGCCAACACACTAGAAACATCTATAGCAAAAGGAGCCATAGACACCACCTCGGTTGATAGGACAACAGTCCTCACAACTAGTATCATAGTCATCGGCGTATCAGTAGGCATGACTTCAATGTCTATAGATGCAATTTCTAGTTCATCAGAAGCAACTGTCTCTGTGATCAAGTTCCCAACAACACAAGGTTCAGAACTCGACGACGCTAGTCTTCCAACTCCTATTAGAATCGGAGAGACCGATGCATCATCATCTTCATCAGAAGACTCAAGAATAACCAGTCTACATCGTGCTGCTGAAACAGGTGCTAGCGTAGGGTTGACTGTCGTATCAACAGTTGGATCAGACTCTTAAGATATCAGAGGCGCCATCAAAATCAGCCACGGGCTCAAACTCACCACTAGCAGGAAGAGATATAGGAGCTGCTCCACCCATGGACTCCAAACCATGTTCATCATTTGCTAAAGAGATAGATGAAGCGTCAATTATCCAAGCGAAGAAATCACGCAAGATTGGTCAGATAAAAATATACTTGGCATATAAGAGGACTCGCCAACATCACCATTGAAGCCTACATCGTCAGGCTTAGTGAAATAGGCATCAGTATCGGGCTCATAATCCACCTTCTCCTCATCATTTGGATTCTCTTGATCGAGAAGAATGAGCTCTTTACCTACATATAAGAAGCGCATGTCAATCAAATGCACTTCAGACAGCCTAATACAAAAATATGAGTAAAACTCACCTGAGGGTTCAACTCTAGGTTCCTATGTTGGGATCATGGAAGACTCTTCCCTGATTCTTGAAGAACCTCTGGTCACAGGCTCAGGCTCTGCAGACACCAAACATTATTTCTTTGAAGGTTGTTGGGGGAGATGAGCTTGCAATGGGCTCTTTCCTATATTTCCCCTACCTTTGCTAGGTGCTCCTTAACGAACCGCAGATTCTGACGTTTCCTGGATGTAACAATAAATGGCCTTTGAGGAATAGGATGCCCACTTGTTGCCTCCTAATTTTCATCTTCTAGCACACCCTCCACACGAAAATCTTGAAGTCTAAAAGCCCTACTCTTCGAACCTTTCTTAGACAACTCCTTATACCTCCAGGTGATCCAGCGCAAGCCAGTCTTGTTCATATGAAAGTTAGGATTGGGAGCAATCATCCTGCTATACCATTTGCAGAACCCTAATGTCATATAATAGTTGGGCATGTGACGGCGAAGTGAAAATCTGTTCCATGTAGTCCCGATAGCAAAATGATACCAAGCACGAGCCCCATCCACCAAACTTCCCATGCACAGCAATCGTGATATGGATTCCTGATGTAGAGGTGGTCATAACCAAACTGACGAGCAAATTGGTAAGGCAAGTAGGGCTCAATATAACATTCAGTCCCATTCAGCCTAGCAACAAGGTAACAGGGCCTGATATTGACCAACTAGTTGATACACCCGCTAGGTAGGCAAGTAAACCCTTCACTGGTTGTGCCATCTTCAAACTCATCCCCGAGGTTTATACCATGAATCTTGGGAAAATAATAGTAAAGGCGGTAATGATCTTTGCCTTGAAGAAGCTTGCGAACCCCTACGAGGTATTTGATCATCCACTTGATAGAGATGCCTGGTAGAAGGGCCAAGTTATATCCAACAACAAGCAACACCGTAGGGAATAACAACTTGATAGAGATGCGATCCTTCGATTGAGAAGGCACAACGTAACCTTTTAACCGGATTGAGAAAAATCCCACAAGCAAAGCCAACTCAAATATTGGCTCCTTTTCTTGGTGGTGGAAGCTCTCGAATTTATCACTTGCATGAAATCCACATTTGTCAGATTTAGCAGTATGAAGCACTTGACCTTCATTAAAGATTCGAGTCCCAATTTCAGCCTCTGTCGTTGATGGATTGAATCCACATCCCCCTTTTTACTAACGTTGGGAAATATCTATTCAGCCCATGGAATGCGAGCAACAGTAGAATTATGTCCAGCGTTTGCAATGGTCCTTTGACAGAAAAGGAAGTGGCAAACTAATTCCTGGAATGCCTCTCCAACTTGAGCAGTCTGTGAATAAGTGCTCAACTGTGCATTGGTCGGGAAGAACTCTTCATATGAACGACCTCCCATGGGCAGACATGACACTTCAAATATTTTGTGCAAAGTGATCCCAATCTCGCCTGCCAGGGTGAAGAAAGTGTTGCTATCAAGGTTGTAAAGCTCCAAGATGCCGTGCAACACAGGTGCACAAATCTCTGAACCATATTTTGAGGCTCTTACTAGTGAGCAAAGCCCCAATCTTCTTAACCTCCCCTCAAAAGTAACGAGAGCGAAATTCACCAGACGGGTCCACCATTGGGTATCCATCAATCTGATCCAACCAGAGAATCTAGTATCCCCATCAGGATATTGTGCATCAGTCTTTGCGATTTCCTTCCTAAAGATGTTTGGGACAACAACTACTTTGTTAATGGGAACATCTTCAAGTACAAAGCCTAGACGCAAGCCCATGACATTAACTTCATAGAGTCCTTGACGAAAGCCACTATCATGTTTTAGAGCGCCCACCTTCATGCTATCTTTCTAAGTGGTAAGAGTATAGCGCATAAGGCGAGCCACGATGAGAGGCTACAAGTACATGAAGGATACCTGACACTCTATCACTGACAAGTGATAACAACGATCCCCTTGGGTGTACTACCAATGCTCCTTACCCCAATTGAATATGGAACTACCATAGGGATTTCTATCCCGAAATAGAAAGTGAGGCTTTCCCAACATATCCTTGTTGGGAATGGAGAACTTGGTGTCTGTGATCATCTCCTGCAAAGTTCGATAATCCCCTAATCATATAGCCTCAATCCTTTCATGGCTACTTCCCTCTAGAAATAGAGGGACACTCCTGTCAAAAGTGTGCGTCACTTTAGAGCCACGAGTCCTATTGTGACCATAGTGGTTATGGTGATCAATAGGAGCCTTCAAATAACAAACTGCACAGGAGGTAAACAAAAAATGAGTTAGTGGACAAAGATCGAAAGAAATCAACCAAGTCTTCACAATCAGGCGTGAAGTTTGCCATAGGTGGATCTCATTCATAAATGGAAGTCATCACAATCAATTAAGTGTTGATAAGATGGGCAAAGTTCACAATGAAAAGTAGCGAACTTTAACACCGTAACCAAAGTCGCTTAAGAGATCACTTAACCCAAATTGACGAACCTCACTAAAGCGAAGGTTATCTAAGCCAAACTAGTAAGCCTCGCTCAAGCGAAGGTCACTCAAATCAAATTGGCGATTCTCCTTCAGGCAAAGGTCACTAAACTAAATCATGACCCACGCCCATATGAAACTCGCTACAGAACCCCATAGCGCTAACAACAACGAGTTCTGCCTGGGAGCGAAGCTTGTCGCATCAAGCGCTATTAATGACCGCTAATGGATCTTCGGTGCTACCGATAGAAGCTCATCAGTAAGAGTACTAGTGGTCATGAAAATCACGCCTTTGGCAGCGAATAGAGTTTAAAGTGTCCTAAGACACTATTCGAAGCCCGATTAGGGCTGAACTTTGATGGATCCGAAGATCACCATGAATTGATTTGAAGCTTAGCCACAACCATCTCTAGCTGCACTGGCACATCTTCTGCTCTTCGCCGACGATGTCCTTTAGAGGCACTTCTTCCTCTGGAGATTGCACGATGAGGAGCCATTGAAGATCAGGCTTTTGGATTTTAAAATAAATCTAGAGTGTTGAGAAAGTTTAGGTTTTTGAAAATCAAAATGGAAGAGAAAGGAGGTAAACAGTTCTATTTATAGACTGACCCCGAACTTCGCTGAAGATTTTCACCCCTAACTTCGCTGAAGATCTTGCCCAGAACTTCGCCAAAGATTCTCACCTTGAACTTCACTGAGAATCTTGTTGTGAATGAACTTCACCATAGTTTTAGGTGCAAAAATCAAAGATTCAAAATTTGAATTCTCAGGTTGAGCCTCACCTAACCGACTTGTTGAGCCTTGCCTATTTGACTTACTGAGCTTCGCCTAGCTGACTGTTTCTCAAGTAAGTGAACTTCACCCAATTTCAACGAGGCGCTAAGACAAACTTCACCAAAGTGACATGGCAAATTTCACGAAGTCTCCAAATTGAAAAAATTCTAACTCAATTTTTTTGAGACTCTAATTGGTGAACTTCAATTTGATTCTCATTGACATAAGGACGATCGAGCTTCTCTTACAACACAACAATGCAGAGTTCAAGTTCGCCACAGAAGTAAAGTTCATGCAGATCAAACACACAAAGATGGACAATTGCAGAAAAAAATTTATTTTTATTGATCGAAGACTTTACTACATAAATGTGACATTCAGACTATCCAATTACAGGGATGATGGGTATTCGTCGCTATTTGCTATTACCCTATACTCCTAATTATGGGTATGTAAAAACTGAGGAACATACACGAGCTGCACCAAGCTACAACCCTTATTCCTCCGATCTCACAAAACTTGGAGAGCAAAATATTTTCCCATGCAGAAAAACAGCTCCTACTTACTCCTCTCTAGGCCCTATGCCAGGGGATGAGAAGAAGCTGTTAAATAAGAAGTGCCCCCATTGCTACAAATTGAAATATATCAACAGGTTGAAGCACTTCTTGCAACCAAAATTTGACGTTGGGCCTGCATTGGCCACACTACGTTTAACTACGTTGTAGATTCATATTTGTGAAACCTTGTTACTTCAGAGTCCTCACTTGTGGAGCTCTAAGAATCCTCCTTCAACCTCCATCTCCGTCGTCAAACAGTCTTACATAGAGCGTGACATTCGAAGCTCCACGCACCTCTATCGTGGTTCACTTCGCTCCAAGATGTCGACTGATTCTCGACGATCTGCTCGAGCTTCCCCTTCTCAGTCAATAATAGATCTGCCAGTAGGCACAGTATGCGGAGTTCAACTGCTTGGTTGCCCTCTACTTGGGTGATAATCACATTTTTATTACAATTTTACACCCTCGTCATCTATCTTTTATAAATAAATATGCCACTAATAATTATTTTTATCTTAATTTGCAGGTTAATGAAGAAATAATGAATAAAAGCCCAAAAACTCAAACTCTCTGATTTTCTACAATTTATTGAAGTTCAAATATGATGACAAAAGAAGGCCCAAGAAAGCTTAAGGATCCATGAAGAAATCGGGTCAAGAAAATTATAAAAAAATTAAATCTGCACAAACCAATCGGTTGGCCAACCGATTGGTCAATCGATTGATTCACAGCAGATTTGGTTTAATGGCTAAAATTTAATTCCTTGATCTCCAAGTTTCATCCAAGTGTTCTCTTTCATTGCTGTAGGCTATAAATAGGGGTAGAGGGTGAGGAGTTTGAATGTAAAATATTTTGTAAAAACTCTTTTTGGAGAGGAGGGTTACTCTTAATTGAGAAGGCCTTCTAAATTATAATTTTTTATTGCAATTAATAAAAGAATATTTTCACCTCTTCATATTTTTCTTCTCTTCTCTTTATTTGATTATGAAGATGAAGATGAGATGAAGGTGAAAATTAAGATGAAGATTTGCATTCATCAGGAGGCTAAAACCCTCTTGGAATGTAAGTTTTCTCTTTTATCTTTTATTTTATTTTATTTTCTTGTTCTTAAATATTCATGAGGTTAGAACTCTCTTGAATTAGATTTATTTTAATCCTCGTAGAGTAGATTTACTTGTATGCCTTTACTTTCTTACTTTAATTTCTTCTATTTATTTCTTGTATAACTTAGATTTTATTTTCTTGTACTATTCACCTTGAGGCTAGAACCCTCATTTCTAGATTCAATTCTAGATTACTCATGTCCTTACTTGTATCCTCCACCTTTACTTTCTTGATTTTCCTATTTATTCTTGATTTTTATTTATTTGCTTTATTTTTTTTCATTTTATTCATCATTCTTTCTCCTCCCTCAATCTTATTTTTTTATTAGCATATATTCACAACCACTCTTATGCTCTCCATGATCACATTCATCACACTCCTAATTATCACACACACAATATAAGAACCGATTTTGATTAACTCTTACAATACCTTCTTCGTGGGATCGATAACATTTTATACTATAACATGATAGTTGTATACTTACTACTTAGGTACCTGTTTTTATTTACCCATCAAGTTTTTGACGCCGTTGCCGAGGAACGGTGTTTATAAGTAGGATTTTTTTATTTTGGTTCTTAAGTTGTGTGTTTTCTTGTGAAGAAACTACTTGAAACTTGAAGATTAATGGTTGAAGATTGAAGATTGAAGAATTACCTTCAAAGAGGCTAGAATGCTTTTGCGTGGATGACTCCTCTTTCTAGTATTTTCAATTCCACCAATTTTAGTTAGTTACTCACAATTAGAGATAATTATGATCTAAAAAGAAAAAAATATTTTACTTTTGTCAACCATAATAAAAATTCACCCTCCACTTGGACATTTACTAACAAGATAATAAATTTAAATAAAATCTCATTTTCTCACATTTGTTTGATTGTTAACTTTAATTAAAAAATAAAAAGATTTTATGTTTACATCCTTTTGTAGTTGCTTTTAATTCCTAGGGGTGCATTGCATATAATAGTTCGAATTCACCAAACTGATTTGAGCATCTTGATTTGGCACTCACTTGAAAATATTCTTAAGGATAAAAACCCATTAATCAAGATAAGGTGAGAGATTTTATCACCCTTTTCTTAGCCCACAAATCACTAATTCCTCACTACACAAGCCCAAGCCTCTTAAAACTCATTAGACGTTGGCCTTATAGGATTTGAGCTCATTAAAGAACAAGAAATCCTTAAGTGAACTAGTTCAAGTTTTCTTGAATTAGTTGGTATTTAAGGCAAGGTTTAGGGGTTGCGTAAAGCCCTCCGTAAGGAACGAGTTACTTTATTGATCTTTGATCTCCCTCTAGTATTATTCTAAGCTAGCTAACTAACCGGGTAAACTTTGATCTTTTCACAAAAAGAGTTTTTGGTTAGGAGCTGGTCTAGTTGAGTGTAAGCTTAACCCTAGAATTTAAAGTGATTGACACAAGTGATTGCATTGATTTATTTTGGTTAGATTTTTCCTTTATCTTTCTTCATTTTCTCATCATCTTTTTAGTCTTCTGATTTTTCCCCTCTTTAAAAAAACTAACTTTTGTTTTTCTTAGAATTTTTATTATAAAAAGAATTTATTTTGGTGTATGCAAACTTGAATTAGGGATAATACCAATCATTTAATCAGTGTTGATTCATCTTTTGAGACCAACAAAATGGCCAATCCTAATCCACGCTTTCTTCAAGATGTGTGTTATCCTACTAGAAATTCAATACCGTCTTGTATTAAGCTCCCCGTTGTCAATGGAACTAATTTTGAGCTTAGACCGCATTTCATAAACATGCTTCTGAAATTCTTAGGAATCGAAACCGAAGATGCTTACATTTTTTATCTCTGAGTTTGAAGAAGTGCGTCTCATGATTAAGATGAGGGACTTATCTGAAGATGCGATTAAGCTTTGATTCATTTCATTTGCTCTTAAGGACAAAGCCAAGAAATAAATGTATAGCTTGCCCACAAATTTTATTTTAACTGGGATGAATTTATTACCGTTTTTTCGAAAAATTTTCCCTATCCACAAAATGATTATGCTTAGAAACAGTATTCAGAACTTTAAGATTGTCCCAGGAGAGCCATTTTGAAAGTATTGTGGCAAATTTAAGAATCTTCTTATCCAATGTCCCCACTACGGTCTTGAAAAATAGCGATTATGTCAAATCATCGATGAAGGATTGGATTATTCTTTAAAAACTTCCTTAGAATCAATGTGTCAAGAGGATTTCATGAAGAAAAATGTCGATGAAGCTTGAGATTTTTTAGGGAGTTTATCTGAGAAAACTATGCAGCGGGAATACTGTGATGACAGAGTTTCATCAGTTTCCCAATCCAAATCCAGTGGTCTTTCCCTAGAGATGAACATAGCCTCTGAAGCAAAGATGGCTACAATCATGCATAGGTTAAAAGCTTTATAAATCAAGGAATGAGCTCCAGCTCAAACTAATCAAGTTTCTGCCTCAGGTTGTCACAACTGTCTTTCTCCATCCCATATTTCAAAGGAATATCCTCTCTTAGGAAATAATCAACCACTAGGACAGATAAACGCTGCATTCCAGCGTCTTGTAAATGATCCATTTTCTCCAACCTACAATCCAGGTTAGAGAAATCATCCAAACTTCACAGGGAATCAACGAAACTACTCCAGATATCAAAATTTCACTCCCTCTTCAACCCAAAAATTTCCTAGGGGAAACATAGTTCTTTTTAGTTCTCAAACTAATTTCCAACAATTAAATCTGCCATATCTAAATCAGTCTTCTCATCATCAATCAGTAAATCATACTCCTCCAAACTCTAATCATGATAAACATCTCAATGTGCTAAAAAAGGGTTTGGAAACCATGATTAAAGGTTCTACCCAGACCACCAACTTGTTGACTCAACCATCCAACTCTTTGAATTCCTTTATGCAATCAACTGGACAAATTCTCAAGTCCAACACTCAAGCTATAGCCAGATTAGAAATCCAAATTAGACAACTAGCTATTGCTTTGAGTGAGAGAGAGAAAGGAACATTTTCGAGCCAACCCGTCACTAACTCTAAGGACATAGGATCAAGTTCAACCTACCAAGCTCAAGTAAATGCAATCCATTCACTATGGTCAGGAAAACAATTTGATAATCAAATTAGATTGCCTCCAAGTGAAATTGTTGAACCAGAACAAATTCTCTTTCCTTCTGATGACTCTATTCAGCAATCACCCGCTTCTAATGATCAAGAGCCTGAACCCGAACCTAAGCCTAATTTTAATAGGTTTAAACCTGTTGCTCCCTTCCCAGATAGACTCAAGCCTAGGAAATACTCCCCTCAGGAGGAGAAGATCCTAGAAAATTTCAAGCAGGTTAAGGTCAACATTTCTCTCTTAGATGTAATTGAACAAATTCCTTCTTATGTAAAATTCTTAAAAGATTTGTGCACTAAGAAGAGAAGAATAAATGTTCTAAAGAAAGTCTTTCTTGTTGCCATTATCTTTGATATGCTTTCAAAGCCCATACCCCTGAAATATAAGGACCCTGATTATCTCACTATTTCATGTGTTATAAGAAATACTGTCATTGATAAGGCACTCTTAGACTTAGGAGCCAGTGTAAACCTTCTTTCCTTTTCAGTCTATCAACAGCTAGGTGTTTCAGGTCTTTTGTATTACAATTGAGACAGATTACAATAAAAGATTAGAAATGAAACAAAGAAAAAATTTATATTTCCTAGGAGTTCTTTTCTGTGTGTCGGTGGAGCATCGATCTTGTACCCTGTTGATGAACTGAATCAAGACTCACGAATCGTTTACTATTGACGAGGGTTGAATCACTTGGAAGGTAGCTCAGCCTTCTTTTTGTGAAACTCCTTTGTATAGGCGTATGTGTTGCTTAGCTCTCTTTGCGTGCTCCTCATTTTTTTCTTCCCCCCTTTTGAATGAATGATCTCCTCTCCTTTAATAGGCTAAAAGAGAGAGTTAATGGGCTCTTTAGAATGTGGGTTAGCGGCCATTAAAACAGGAGATAGTGGGGGCAGCTATCCCCTAAAAATAGCTCTGAAACGGCTATTTGGGCGAACTTCGTGGTTCTGGCGAGGTTCGCAGAAGGCATAGGCGAAGTTCGCTATGGTCATAGGTGAGGGTCGCTCAAACATGGGGGCACCTCCTTCGAAGGTGGGAGACTTGGTCCACTTTACTGTTGTGGGTGGAACTCTTTAGCTAGAGAGCTTCGCTTGTGAACTCAGATTTAACACAGAATCTGATCTTTGGCAGAGTCGGCATCGGTTGTCAGGCGACCTTCGCTATAATCTATTATGGGCTTGGTTTTAGGCCCATTCGAAGCATTTAGTCCATGGGCGTTTACTTCTTTGATCCAAGTTAATTATTAGCCTAGGTAAAAATACATTTTGACTATCTACAAGACCCCCCAAAGTTTTCGAGATTTCGCATTCATGCTTGTAGCGGGGATCGAAATATTTTGGGTAAAAATAGCTAGAGGTATACTGTTGAACGTAGCTTGAGTTGTCTTGGTTGGGTAAAAATCCGTCTACTTAGTTACCAAAGGTGTACTGTTGAACGTAGTTCCCTTGAGTGTAGACTTGTATCAAAGGCTTGACGTAGCTTGTGTTCACCCAAATCCATGTATGGGATGAAATTCACCTCTTCAATTACTGAGGCGGAGTTGATGAATGAGCGAATGTGGCTCTCTTCTGGGTTGCTGAGCGAAGTTTGTTGCCTGGCGATGTTTGTTGGTTGAAAATGCTCGTGTTAAATGAGCTGTCTCCAGTGAAGCTCGTGGTTCGTTATGAAGATAGAGTCTGTTCAGATTCTCCTCTTGATTTGTGTCGTGATCTGTGGCTGAGATCTCTTGATTAGAGATTTGTGAGATCTGCTAGGGATTTGACCGAGTTTTAGGCTAAAATTAGCCTATTTGTCTGGTCCCATAAAATCTTGAAGAACGAGATATTCTCGGGAATTAAGATTTGAAATGGGCTATAAATAGTGGCCATCCCATCCACTTCT
>JBAKGM010000412.1:8513836-8524572 GCA_037177215.1 Asparagus racemosus | reverse complement strand
AAACGCTCTCTTCGACGTGTTATCTCTCAATATGTCACGCGTTGTTGTCCCTCTCTCTCTCTCTCTCTCTCTCTCTCTCTCTCTCTCTCTCTCTCTCTCTCTCTCTCCCCCCCCATCCCTCAAATCTTGCTCTCTTGACATCTTTGACACCATCCTCCCTCAAATCTCTCTCTCTCGTCGTCCCTCAAACCGCACCTCCCCCCAATCTCGCCTAAGGTTCTCTCCAATGCCGAGCGCTGCTTCTCCCTCAGCTCTCTCTAGCTCTCTCTCTCTCTCTCTCTCTCTCTCTCTCACCCCCTGTCGGTTCTCTCCATCACCGACTTAGTTTGACCCATCTAACCTCTTTGACATCGACAAGCTTTGACACCGATGATCTTAGACTCCTCAGCGAGACAATTAGACTTTTACAGAAATACTATAATGGGACCCCGGCAAGACAATTAGACTTTTACTGAAACGAGCTTGATTGCATGAAAATTTGTAAGGTATCAAAATTTGCTTTAAGAAAATTCAATCTACCACCAATTTTCAACGAGATACTAATATGTGTAATGTTTTTTAGTTCTCTTGGGAGCCATACGGTGATAAGCTTGCTCATCTACTACTAGTTTGCATGGAGAGCCAAGTTATATGGAGATCCAGAGTTCCTCTCATTCGTTTTGAGATTGTGGAGATGTATGTGCCGGATCACGTACTTAGACAGCTTGGTTTGGCACAACACATTCCAGAAGAAGTTGAAAGAATGGATAGAAAGGCTAATAAAGGAGGGCATCAAATAGGCTGAGCAAATATGCATCATCAGTACATATAAGGATAGGATGGTTAGCATTTGAGTATCATGGAATAGATCGATCCTCCTCTTTAGGAATCAAATTATGTCACTTGATATTAGGGGATTACTACAAGATGGGTTATAAATGAGACCATGACTTTACTCGCTATTGACCAACAACATGCCCTACAACGGAGATATGTGCCCAATGGTTTAGATGAGAGAAAGCTTTGTAAGTTATTTACTATCAAGTCCACTTGTTTCATATTATTACAAATTATTTATAAATGTAATTTTTTGACTTAATTGTAGATAAATGTTGTTGATGATATTAAGGCCACTGCAAATGAGGGTCTAGCACTTTTTGTCACATGTACAGATCCAGGAGTACATGCATCTTTATATCAGTGAATAATGCGGAGTACTCATAGAGCTTTGAATCGAATTCACAAGTATCTTCATGATGGTCGAGAGGTGATGGTAGAGGAGGACGTCTTATATGCACGCTGACTAAATCGACAGAGATGAGAAGGATCTTGCAGGAATAACGATGAAGCTGGATCTTCTAACACGTTAACAGTCTGTCACAACCACACACGCAACTGGAATAGCGAGCTCATGCATGCTAAGACCGTGGAGGACGGCAACACTCTGCATGGCTAAGAAGAGGGAGACAAAGGGGAAGAGGTCGACATCTAAGTTATATGCGACCGATTTATGAATTTTTAAATATTGACTCTATCTAAGTAATCAATACAAGTTATTTGTAAACTAATAGACTTAATATATTTGGTTTTATTGCGATATTTTGTTGTATGGAGATAATGTGTGTTGTCGCAATGTGTTTATCAATTGTGTTTTGTTGCAATGTTTTGATTTGCTTAGGTGTGAGAGAGGACATGTATTTCTATGTTTCGCTATGTATAAAGTTATGTACAGGAATTTATGGAATTTATATGTTTAAATATGTACATGAGTTGAATTGAATATTTTATATGCACAAGAGACAAGCTATGAACATGCGTGCATGTTTTGTGTATGTCAACAATATACACGGAACTACAAGTCCCGTGTATTTGCTGGAGGTGTTTGCAAAATATATGGGACTAGTACTCCCGTATATATTTTGACTTAAACTAGTTATTTGATTAGCATTCGCTAATTACATGGGATTACTAGTCTTGTGTATTTTAAAGATGGTTTTTTTGGTGCAAAATTGATCTCTTTTTGACTAGCATTGATGATGTGGCTAAAAGAGATAGAATTTGCTTATTATTTAGCAAAATGGTAGATTTTGCTAGTTACTTCTCAAAAAAGGTCTATTTCAAAAAATTTCTCTCTAATCTCAAATTATGAAGATATGGGGTACCAATCTCAAAATATGAAAGCATTGGGCACTAAATTAAAAAAAAAAAAAAAAAAAAACTTTCGTTTATTTATCAGAGGAACCCTAGCAAAACCCTATAGCGTCTCCATCCCCAGCCTCCTCCGTTGCTCGCATCTCCAATCTCCATGGCTCGACTCAAGAACGTAAGTCTCTCAAACCTTCTCCTCTCCTTCGAAACCCCAATTTCTCATGGGTTCTCTCTCGATCGAACTGCAGAGAAAGAGGAAGAACTTTGTGAAACCCCCAATTGTGAAGAAGCAGCCCAACGTGAATCAGGTCACCGGCGACAAGATCCCGAAGAGCTTCGTGTTCTCGAGGGGGAAGATCCCTGGCCCAATCAAGCAGCTCGAGTTGGATATTCGAAAGATTATGCTTCCTTATACCGCCATTAAATTAAAGGTAACTCTTTTTTTTAAATTGGGTTTTTCTGATATTGATCGCCAAAATTTAACTTGATGCCGATTATCTTACCATTATAATGAGAGAGGAGTGGAAAAGAAGAGAAAAAAATGAGGGATTTTGATGGGTTGAATTGGTTAGAAGAGAATGCTAATAGAGATGAGAGCATAACGGGCAAAATAAACTATATTAGTTAACCTGGGTGGGTTAAGTTAACAGATTATAACTTGAGAGACTGATTTGAAGGCACTTATTTAAATATATGAGTTTTTGGGACTTCTGCTAATGTCAGGGGAGCTCTATTTTTTTTTTCCTTTCTTTTTTTTTTTTGATGGAAATCAGTTGTGAGTTCTTTTTTGGGTAATTTTTGATGAGTTTGTCTGTGTTTAAATCGGCAGGAGAAGAAACGGAACAATCTCAAGGACTTCTTGAATGTTGCAGGGCCAATGGGCGTAACACACTTTTTAATCTTGTCAAATCCAAAGAGCATTCCTCATTTGAGGGTCGCAAGAACACCTCAAGGCCCGACGCTGACCTTTGAGATACGGGAATATGCGTTGGCTGCTGATATTGCTCGGGCTCAGACTCGCCCGAGATGCCCAAAAGACCTCTTTAATAACCCCCCTTTGGTCAGCATGTTCATCAAATTTCAACTATGTTACATGTTATGTACACTTTACTTGCAAATTTAGGTGTTTTTGCTTTTGCAGGTTGTTCTTTCTGGGTTTGGTGGTGGGGATCAACAACATTTGAAGCTTACAACAATCATGTTTCAGAATATGTTTCCTGCCATAGACATTAATACTGTTAGTTCTAGAACAATGTCATGATGCAATTGAACTTTTCCTCTTGAGTTTAATTACGTTTGCTAACTTATACATGAATTCATTGGAAACTGCAGGTTAAGCTCTCGTCATGTCAGAGGATTGTATTATTGAACTACAACAGTGACTCAAAGCTAATTGATTTTAGGCATTATTCTATCAGGTTGCAGCCTGTTGGTGTTTCTCGTAGGATTAGAAAGTTTGTTGAGAACCGTCAAGTGCCTGATCTTAGGAATCTTCAAGACGTGAGCGACTTTGTAACCAAGTAAGATGATATTTGAATGGAATTCTATAATATTTGTGCATAGATGTACCAAACCCGTCAAAATCTTGCATTGGAATGCCTTAAATTATTTGTTAGAAGAACATACCTACTAAATATCACTTAGTTCCCTTATATTGACGCTGCTTTTAGTGACAATTTCTTTTGAGTTAACCTTAACTCTTGATGATGCATGGAATTCTAGGTTACTTTTATTTGGCTACTTACTTTTTCAATCAATCCTATTAATAGGAGATATTCAAGATGAGTACTGTTGCAATGCAAAGATTGAAATTTTCCAGGAGGGGAGGCACATGCGGGGTTAAATTAGGATTGCATTGGGAAGATGGATATGGCTTGATTGATTATTTTAGTTTGAGTAATATGAACTCTGTTCCAGTCCCGTTAGAGTTTTGGCTTTGGCAATTTTATAAATCTGGTTTGATTTGATCTTTGAAACATTAAATTATTAAAGGATTATATAAAGACACAGTTTAGTGTTCTCTTCGTTCCACTTCTTGCTTTCTTACTAGCCATGATGTTACATTCTCATGCCTTGATGAATGTAAGTAAGTTTAATAAAAAAATTATCATGCGACTATGGTACTACTAGTTTATATGAATTTAGTTTGTAAAGTTTGGTTCAAATTTGACAAATCTTTGGGATGTTTCTGACAAATTCTCTGTCAGATTATAATCTTGGAGTAGCGTTTGGCCTACAGTGGTCCTTGATTCTTCAATTCAACAGTGGTAAATATTTTCACCAAAAAAAGAAAAAAAAGAAAAAGAAAAAAAAAGTGCAGATCATCCACAAAGATCTGCAATATGATTGTGAAAGATGTTTCCATCACGCTTAGAGAAGGGGGAAAAAACCAAGAGTTGGACCTGTACATAACTTTAGCTATGTTTATAGCTCATTATATGCACAAGGATGTTAGTGGCTGATAAATAGAAAGTGCAGAAGCATATTATATGGACACCCTGTAGGGCCTTTTCTACTATTTTCACCTAAAGAAGTATACACAAGTTCTAACTATATTGGAAGTCACATTATTTTGCTCCAGATGATGGGAAATTTGTTGTATGACCTTTTGCTTTAATTCTGCATGATTGGTTAAATGTAAATATCTTTTCATCGTCTGTAGGGCTGGCTATGGATCAGAAAGTGAAGCAGATGAAGAAGCTGCAATAGTAAGCCTGACCAGTGATGTCGGTAGGGTAAACCGTGCTTCTAGCAAAAGTGCTGTCAAACTTCAAGAGATTGGACCTAGGATGACACTCCAGTTAGTTAAAATTGAGGAAGGGTTATGCTCAGGTGGTGTCATATTCAGTGAATATGGTAAGCTTGCAAAATACTCCCCTCTTTGTGTTGGGGATCATTGATCCAGTGCAACATATTGGATTTGACCCAAACGTACCGCTCATTTCATTGTTCATTTCTTTTTCTCTTTATTTTTTCTTGGTATAGGCGACAATTTCTACAGATGCACTAAGAAGTTTGGTTTTGCAACTGGCTTAGCTAGTTTATCCAGATAGTTGTAACTACAGAAGTTTGTGTATACTTACTACTTAACTTTACTAGATATAATTAGAATCACAAAATCTTAGGTAGCATCTGGTTTCTATCATTTCATGTATCAAGGTTTGGCAGATCTAATAGTTTCATGGGTGGAAGAACAATGGCATGCTAGAAAATGACTAAACTACTCTTCCTTCTACTGTATTTTCCATTGATTATGTTTTGCCATAATGCTTATTGTATTCAGTCACTTAGGGGTTTGAGGTAAAGAAAGAATTCAAGGTTTTACATAATATATTGAACATTGGAGTGGTATCATAGTACGGGATATTTGAAGGGGTATAGGTAAAAACCATTGTTGAAAATAGCGCCCAATAATGCCACTATAGTGCCACAAATTGCGTTAGCGCCCAATACCCACACGATATCGATGAAAGCGGTGGAAAATAGCGCTCTGTGTGCTATTTGCTCGCAATAGTGGTGTTTAGCTCGTAATAGCATTTTTCATTATGAATTCTCAGTTTAATATCTGACTCAAACCTGTACCCGACTCGTAATTAACTAAAACCCCTTCAGGTTTGTTTCTTTTTCTCTACCCCCTCTCCGATTCGATCTCAACAGATGAAGAAAAAAAACCCTAATCCCATGATCCCCACCAACTCCGCCACCTCTTCTCTCCCTCAACTAACTTCGTCACTGGCGACCCTCCTTCTCCTTTCCCTCTCCGACTACAACACATCAAATCTCAAAATCCCTCTCCGACTGCCCTCCACCCCAACCCCTACCTCTCCCTCTCCGACTACTCCACCTCAACCCTAAAAGACCCCTCTCTGACTGCTTCTCCTACCTCACCGCCTCTGTCAACTCAAAGCTCACCAAGTCCCTTTCCTCCTCTTTAGAATCTCTATAAATTATCAAATATGCATTAGAAATTTTTAAAGATTTTTCTTTAATTTTTATTTTTCTTTAATTTTTATTTTTTTGAATATTTATTCATATTTAAATTGGGCCACTATTTGACTCTGCGCTTTTTGCCGCTATAGCCACAAATAGCCTTAGCGTGCCTCATCGCTATGAGCCGTTATGAGATATCAATAAACTTGGTAAAAACCCCTCAACAAAAAATGGGATTTGATGAAAATTTGAATTTATCCCCAAAAATTAGATTCTAGTATTTTAGATTCACGTCTTCTACATTTTCATGTGAATAGATTTATGTCCTAGACTGCTCTTGAACCCACAACCTTTGATGTGCACGAGATTCTTTTTCCCCACATCAAAAAGACAACAATTCAGATTAGTCTTGATTTTAAGTCAGGAAGTCTAGCTTAACAAAGAATGAATGAGTGTTGTGTGAAGTCCCTCTAACCATTATATCAAAACTCTAAAGTTTTGATAAGACTTGAGGATTATAGGTTTATATTCTAACATGCCCCTATAGACACTCTTTTTTTTATGGGCTGAAATTTGGACTCACGTAGCAGTAACAAAAAAATTTTTATTTTAAAAAATCCACATTAATTTCGTAGATAGCAGGATTCGAACTGAGATTGGCTCTGATACCATGTGAAAGTTCCTATAACCATTATTCAAAACTGTGAAGTTATGGTGAGGATCGAGTATAATAGTTTTATATTTGAACAAGGGGAAATAGAGAGGACATGATTTCCTTCTATCCCCAAATCTAAGAGAATCATCATTACAACGATAATGATGAGGTCCTTGAAATACTTTGTGATATGTTCAGCTAGTCCCATCTTTTGTACATATCACCAGCTTAGAACCAGTAATTGTATACACTGAGGTTCAAACTTTGTTTTCGTGGACATGTTATCGTGTTTCAAATAGGTAACTTTAGATTTTTAAAGAACATAGATGCAACTTATCAGCTCTTTTTTGTAGCACTAAATAATCTTGAACGCTCCAAGTTGTCCTGGATAATCCAGGTTCAGGACGAGGGTTATGACCTAAAGTCCATTAAAAAGATAACATGTTGAAGGCTCCAAGCTGTTTGATACATCAAGCTACCAAGTGAATGGACACTGTTGTTAGGCAACTGGTCAAGTGAGGGTTGAAGAAAGTTAATCCCTTTCTAACCTACTAAACATGAAAACCTACTAAACATGAAAAAATTACACATGGACTGAAACCTATGTAAATTTGCCAGACGCAAAAGTGACAAAAGGTCCCCACTAGGCCGGTCAAAAAGTGTTTGCCCTTCAAAGTGAGGGGTTTACTAGTCTAACTCCTTAGACAGGCTAAGAAATAACACCTTTATTTATAAAGAAAGCAGTATAATTTTTATTACCAAAGGTTAAAGAAGAGCACAAGGATTGAAATAATCTTACCTAATGGACTAATCAATTTAACCCATCTTCACTCAAATAGTCTAAACACATCAATCCTCTAAAACTGTTGTCAAACGTGCTGACAAGTTTTGTTAAGGCTGTTGCATTATCACCTTTTATTTTGTTTCGCCTCCACTATGACATTCTGAAATAACGTAATATCCATAAGATCACTTGATCCATATTTTATGTTTTGTAAGTTGCAATTAGTGCTGATCTTTCTTCCCGGTCGTCTTATTCCTTCTTCTGTCTTTCTCATCTGTCTTCTTTTTTGTAGGAAAAGAAGCTGCCGAGGCAAAGGATGCAGCAAACGAAGATGATTAATTTCTTTTTAACGAGCCTTGCTCTGGGGAAGAACACTCCGATGCATTACCAGCACCTATAAGCTATAAATTAGAGCTATGGGCACAGAATGACAAGTTTATTTTAAGAAGTTGTAGTTAGGCTTTATTTATTTTATCTTAATGAGATCTTGGGGCAAAAGGGGCATACTGTATTATTCAGATGGAGCAGCGCACCAATTTGATCTGCTTGTTATGGGCATTCATTTTGTTTTGATAAGTATTATTCAGATGGAGCAGCGCACCAATTTGATCTGCTTGTGATGGGCATTCATTTTGTTTTGATATCTATACACCTTTTGGAACTCGGATATACAGAGAAATATTGTATGTTGTTCACCGTCGTTGGTGAGGTAATTGCGTTATTATTCTTCTAAATAGAGGATCCAGGGTTTGATTCAGACATCTACAATTGGGTGTTCCAAATGGATCTCACCTGAAAATTATCAAATGTATTTATTAGTAAAATCAAAACTGCACTAATAAATGGCAGCTACTACATTGAAGATTACTAGTGATATATGTATAAATATTCATAGTATGTAGTGTCACCCCTCGTTTCCCGTAGGTCCTCTACAGGATTTTCCCCCCTTACATCTAAGACCTTGAGTATTGCTAACTTCTTACAAACATTATAGCAATTCGTGTTGTACCATTTGTGACTCAAATCATGTTGTATGAGACTTCTTGGCTTGTAAAAATACAAATTACGGTTTGAATATGTCTTAATACAATACAAATACTGATACCAGAGATCAATCTAAAATTCAAACTCTGTGTAGATCGAACATGGCTTGTGTCATGGAGTTACTTTCCTCATAACTAAACTTGAGTTCATCTGAAGTACTGAACTGGTTCCTTCTCCGTGATCAATCTGATGCAAAATAAGATACAAAATGCTTGATTGATGTGGCCTACCACGTGAAAAAAAAAATCTATTGAGGGTAGGGAGATAGGGGATGAAATCTAAACGAACTGCACTGATAAAAACTTCGCTGATAGACAATACAGATTGTAGTCATAGCTGATAGTATTGCGTGCATCAAGGTTCACGCTAGTCATTTAAGACCAATTTATACAATTATGACTACGAGAGTAAAAATCCAAATATCACTTGAAACTAGTTCATCACCTATGATTACCAAGCTTGGTTCTGGCATATCAAAAGGATAAAAGAAGAGCTTCTATCAAAGAATCACATACATAACGCTTTACTTATCGTTGAAAGGTTTGCCATAAGAGATGCTGCAAGAATGTTGGCCATCAGCGTTGCCCCTTTGAGTAGTCCGTTTTTGCCAAACCCCCAGCCATTAAGCCTCGCTAAATACCAGCGAGCCCAAACACCCGGTGGCCCACCCAAGCAGCAAAACCAAATAACAGCGTCATTGGTCGCATTATCCAACTTTTTAACTGCCAATGAACCACTCAAACTCCATAATGAGATTTGAGCCAGCAATATATTTGTCGTAACCATTATATGCCTCTTTCGACTATTTATTCTCCACTGATTGAGGCTCCATCTAGTTTCAACTGAATTTTGGTCGAGCCTGTTGGAGAGGCTCTTACGGAGCTCCTCAGCAGATACAACCCCAATTATGATGCTAGAATTCACAATTATTATAGCTATAGTAATAATAAAAAAGAAGGCATACAAACATAATGAATTTTAAGCAATGTCCATAGACCACTCCCAGCATGATGTACTTATCCAAAATATGATGTTCCTTAATCATAATTCATAAAGTTATTTGAGTGGTCAGGTTTTAACAATGTCCAAATATAATTTTAGAAAAGAATTCATTTACTTGAGTACTTAGACAGATCAGGAGCTCGCAGATTACATATGAGATGCCCTCAATAGTTACCATCTTTATAGACATATTCTTAGTTGAAACTTATTGCTTTAAACAAAATTGAAATAAGCAACTAAGTTTATTATGTTTCTCCATCATCAGAGATCTTGTACGAGAAGTTCTTTACGTTCCACTGTTTGACATATTCTTGGAAACGTAAAGACAAACATATTCTTAGAAATCAAAGGTTGATTTTTCCTTCTGAAGGGATCATATGCATGACCTGAAAAATATTTATTCCTTGTCCATTGTTCTTATTCCTTCAGTCTGATTTTGTTGTTGTTGTGAGAGAACTGCCTCGAGTTTAACAATTCAGGTTATCTAGCAATATGCTTAATTTTAAAATTCTCATCAGGTATTTACCAGGTACTTGCTACGAAAGCTCTTTGGCCCTATTAATGCACCTGTGTATCTTGATCTTCCCTCCAATGTGATATGCCAAGTTTTTTCTCTCTCCAAGAAAATTTGTAAAATGACATTGTTATATTTCCACTTTTACTAGTCTTTTTTATTGTAAGATTACTAATGGAATTTATGGTAGAAGTGTTGTTGCTCAAGATTTACTCTATCTGTGCATTTTGTTTTAGATCAAATCACTGGCCATATTAAGTGCAAGAAAGGGAGGATGACTATCACTGATGTATGGTCCTTAAAGGACAACAATAAGATTGTAGTACCTTTTAACAGAGAAACACAACCTCTTAAGAGAGGGGGAGGCATATTTAATAGGTTTTGCGGTGATTTGGCTAGAAAACAAAACCTTTGTCCAATGGGGGATCACTCTTGGAAGAACAAAGCCATTGCCCAATACAAGTCTCACCTCATTGTCGTAGTTCGGGTACAAATTCTACACATGCTCTTTATGTTGCAAGTGATACGAATTTATTGCTTACTATTCCATGTAACTCTTTTACTTATTGAATTTTTATTTGTGAATCTTTTCAGGACAAATTTGATCTTCCTCAGACCTTAGAGGTTAATGAAGCAGTGCTACAAATAATTGGTAATAAATGGAGAGCATACAAAGCTGA
>JBAKGM010000412.1:8452727-8494441 GCA_037177215.1 Asparagus racemosus | reverse complement strand
TATATATAAGTATACATTAATGATCATTTTATACTATAATTATATATTAAAAATATAAAAAATATATATAATATAAAATTAAAAACCGGGCTGGGTCGAGTCCGGTGCGGGCTCCGGCGAGGCGGTCCAGACGCCTGCTCGGTTTGGATTTCCGGACCAAGCCCGGGCCTTGGACACAGTTGGACAGCCCTAAAAATATCCCCTTGCTTTAAGGGGTTTTATAATACAATTTTAAAGTTGAAGAGGGTTGTCTAATAACTCATAACTAAACGGGGTCTTTTTTAATAGATAATTTAAAGTGATATTGAGTTATATGATAATTTAAAGTTAAGCGGTTATATGATATTTAGCCATGAATAAAAATAAAAAATTTACATGTGCAAGAAATACATTTAGAGGATTTAAATTTAGTGTGTAAGAAATTTATAAAGTGATTTGATATTGAGTTAATTTTAAAAAGAATACCCTTACAAAGATATAGATAAGAATACGATAAGAACACCAACCGATATGAAATTTCACAAAAAGAAATCGTTCCTTTCCCATCGTATTCTATTAAAGATGCCCTCTAGGATAATTATCTATCAATTTGTATCCTATTAAATATAAATATATTTTTATTAATTAAGATAGGATAACAATGCAATATTCAAAATGATCAAGGATAATATTGACTTTGAAAAGATTTTTCTAAACTAACACTTTTAAAGGAAGTATGGTATGATATAATATGAAAAGTTCAGAGGAAGTTATGTGAGGTTTTAAAGAAGTAACACTAAATAAATAAATAAATAAATAAATAACACCTGATGAGAACAAAATACACAATATCTAATCAGATTTTCACACCTATAATAAATCACTTTCAGAGCACCATATTCAACTAATTAAAAGGATGGAATTCTATCTCTACTAAAATTCAATTTTAAAAAAAGAGACACCTTTGATGAATATTGCAAAACGTCAGTGTGATTCAAGTAAGGGTCGTAAATAATTTTTTTGAAAGGACGCCATACACAAAATATAAAATGAAGGGGTAAAAAGAAAAAATTGCCATCGTCGGAGAAAAGAGATGTGAAGCTTCTTGCCGCTGGGCAACATGGGAGACTGGGCGAGGGGACTAAGGAGTAAGGGTGTGCATAAAAATGTCCTTATTGAGGAAATATACATATCCATATCTATTAGGATACGGATATGAATATGAAAATCTATAACCGATAGGGTATGGTTACATATGGTTATATAGTGAAATATCTAGACATATATCCAAAATATCTCTAAATATATATATTGATATAGTTTTAATCCTCAGATTAATGAATTTTAAGTAATTTTTTATGATCAAGATACAAGTGTTATAATAGAACTAAATCATAATTCTCCACAGTCATTTATTAAATAATTAATGATTAGATTGGTCTCTCCATTATTTTTAATAATACAGAGGACTCAAATCCTAAACAAACTGTGGTTATCCTGCAAGAGGAACCAAATGTGAAATTTAGATAGAGTAAATTTCGTAAAAGTTTCCAGAAGTTTGAGCATTTTTCACTTAATCCTAATAAGTTCAGCAAATTCAGAAAATACTCAAAATATGTGATTTCCACTTAAATCCCATTACAAAGTTACCCCATATTTTTGTAGATGAAAATAACACAAGGCAACAAAATTAGCAAAAGTAATTAGGGGCTAAATCTCCAACCTAGGAGCGAACACGAGTAGAGAGAAGGAGAATGAAGAGGGCGAGGTAATTTTAGAGCAAAGAATATCATATCATATCATATCTTACTCCTTGTAAAAGTGTGAGTTTGCAAAAAACTGTCCACAATCAATATTACCCTTAACCCTTTTGGACATTACATTATTATTAAATCCTAATGATGATGATAAAGTTAAAATTTAGAAAGATTATCTTTAGTTAAACCAAGTTTATCATCTCATCCACATTATTAGTTGATGATAAATTTGAATGATGATGATAAAGTTAAATTTTAGAAAGATTTTCTTTAGTTAAAAAATATTTAGCATCATCTAAACTGTTAGTTGATAACAAACTTGAAAGTTTAAAAATATAATCTTTCCTATTTGAATCTAGCCTTATCACCTACTGATCCTATATATATTCATCATCACTTAACCGACAAAAAACCCACGAAAATTAAACCCCCAAAAAAATCATCAGCCGAGGCTTCCTATGTCCCAAAAACTTGGTGATCATTTGCTGATTTCTAATCAATTTTCTCTCTCCCTCAAGCATCATCAAAGCCAAGAAAAATATCCAACCTAGGTATTTTATTATTCTCTGCTTTTCATTTACCCGAGAGACCTTAATCATGGCTATATATATATGAAATAATTGAGAGGAGACAATCAAGTTTGTTGCTCGACCTTAATCATGTTTTACCTTCTGTTCATCACAAAATAATATTGTTTATAGCTCTTTTCTTTTTCTATTAGCTTTTTTAGCAATCAGCTAATATTTTAATTCAAGTTTGTGCATTTCAAGCTAATCTTTTGTAGGTTAATCAGGTTGGGATATTATTCAAATGCATCCTCCTCTAACTTTACACAAACATCTCTGGTATATTCATGTATGTAATTTCTTTCAACGAATTTGTTATAACCGGTTTGATAATTTTTAACTTCTCTTTATTTCTAAAATTGTATCATTTAAATAATTAAGTAATTTTAAAAGTGTCATTAACCATCCAATTAGAAAATTCTTTGGAGGATGCACTAAGCTCTAGATAATGCTTTAGTCAAAAAGTAATATCTTGCCTAGGAAATAAGCTTGAGTTCTTTGTTTTAGTTAGTAATTTAGTGTCTAATTGCAGAGAAGAGAAGCTTGGTTTTATTAACAACTTCAAAGAGAGTAAAACATTTAGAGAGAGATTGTAAGCTTATAGAAAAGCAATGACAGGTTGAAGATCTAGATGATTGAATGTAAATTTCATTTATTATTCAAGATTGGCTTTCAGTATTTATTCATGAAGTTATAATTTGTAAAGACTTGACTAGTAGTCTTCTTCGCAACCAATTAGTAAAAATATCTTATTTTAATAAAATTATATATCCCTCAACATTCATTGCCCTTCCAAGTTCTCCAAACTTCTCTTCTTTGTTTATATTCTACCTTAAAGCTGCATATTTTGCTTTCATATTGCTAACATAATTAGAACTTTTCAGGTTAATAAAGAAGAATGTGATAAATGAGAGATGCAGAATGAAATTGGCGTCACGATAATCTTTTGCCGTTTTTAGATCGTTTTGATTTTGTTGATGTTGATTTCATTGTCATGTGAAGAAAACCATGCAGCTTTTTAATTGGTCAAGATCCATGATGTTTGACCACGTGCAACACACGTGCATTTCAACTAGTAAATGGATATGAAGTGGTTGTAGTAGGGATATTTTGGTGTTTTGTGAACATGTGATTTGCACATGAAATGTCATAACTTGGTTAGAAATAGCATTGTATTTCAGGAAATCCTAGTTAGACTTGGACCGGGATTGAATTTGATTGGGAAGAATCAATTTCAATTAGAATTAATTTCTAATTGGAAGAGAAATAGAATTGGTAACACAAGTCAAAGTAGGAGTTCTACATGAATTCAAGAGAGATGAAAGCTCTTTAAATACCCCTTGAAAGGTTCATTATAAATCAATCATAGGAAAGCCAAAGAGAGTTGCATATTATTAAAAAAATAGAAAGAACCAACGAGAGAAATTTAGGGTTTTGAGAGATGTTTTGGTGAGATTGAGAGAGAGTTTCTCGTAGAATCTTTAAAGATCACTAGAAATATTGTATCTTTACAATCTCTAGAATAAAAGAAGACTCAAATCTCTCCCCGTGGACGTAGGCAATTGCCAAACCACGTAAATCCATGTGTCTTTGTCTCTTGATCTATTATTCTACAGTAGATTGTCTTTTCTCTTTTGTTCAAACTCATTGTTTTCTCTATGTTTCCAAATTGCACAGTGAATGATGAGTCTACAAAGAAGAAGGAGATCTAATTAGGTAATTCAGTAATTGCTTCCGCAGACTTTGCTTCCACATAGATCGCTAATTGGTGTGCAACGATCGGTGTCGGGTTGCGGATGGCGTGCGCCAACAATCGCTATTAGAGCATCAAGTAATATCAACAATTGGTATCCAAGCTGAATTTTGATTAGATTAGACTCGCCTTTGAGGAAAGGTTCGATCTTTGCAGCATGGGAAAGTTCTTTGGTGATGAAGATCGAGATTGAAAAGTTTGACGATAAGAGGACTTTTAGCTTCATCGGAAAAGGATGGAGGCGGTTTTGATCTAACATGATATAAATCAATCTTTACTAGGGGTTACAAGAAGCTAGAGAAAATGACAAGTGATGAGTGGAATGGGATGGATCAAAAGACACGGAGTATGATTCTACTTGCGCTCTTTTATGAAGTGAGGGTGCCATGTAATTGAGGAGACAAGACAAATGTGCTTAATATGTGGAAGAAATTCGAGGAGTTGTACATGGCCCAGAATGCATCTACCAATTTGTACTAGAAGCAATACTATATGGATTGTGGATGAAAGAATGTATGACAATGTGAAGCATCTCAGCAATTTTAACAGGATAGTGACCAAGTTAGTATCGAAGTGTTCAAAGATTGAAGATGATGACAAAGGGGTAATTTTGTTGAGATCTCTTCTTGTAAGTTACTAATATCTGAAGACATTATTAATCATAGTCAAGGCGACAATCACAGTCGACGAGGTCAAAGCGTCACTCTCCACAGATGATTCTCAACAGCGGCAGGGTGTGGTGATAAGTCAGATTCTGGTATCGCGTTGGTAGCAGATGTGTGAGGGAGATTTTCAAATAGGATAGGTTCGCGGGCTAAGCTGTGCTTCTCTTGCTAAGGGAAAGGTCACGTGAAGAAAGACTGCTTCAAATGGTAAGAGTGGTTGAAGAGGCAAAAGATGTGGGGATTAGCTGGACAAAACTTCGTGTGCAGCGGGTATTACAAAATATCAACTAGATGACACGTTGCAGTTTTGGAGGAACAAAGTCAACGAGTTGAGTTGTTAATGGTTTCCAGGAACAATACTTCTTGTGGCAGTTGGATACCAGATTATGGAACATCGACTAATATATGTTCCTATATAAGCATGTTTGACTCATTAGTGCAAAGAGTCAATGATATCTACACGATGGTTGGCACGAGGTGCAACATTGCTGGTGTAGGAATAGTCACGATAGTGGAAAGAAGGGGGAGCATGGTCTCCTTAGAGAATGTTTGGTTAATCTTGAAGGCAAGGAAGAGTTTGATTCCTATTGGGGTGCTTGACTCTATGGGCTACCAAATATAAGTGCACAAAGGAGTTATCATTGTATACCATGATAGGCATCCTAGCCTAGTTAGGAAGTGGAGATGGCTTGTATCAGGTGTTTGAAGGAACTAGTGTTCAAGGTGGAGCTTTGTCTTCAAGAGGGTGTATGACCACGAGGAAGAGAAGCTGGCGACGAACTTGGGTTCCGAGGGAGAGATGAAACAAGAGTTCAACTCCAGGTGGAGGAGTCAAGAAGAACTCTGCAACAAATCGACAACTGGGCTTAGAATATGAAGCTCTGGAGCTTGATGTCAAGCTATCAGAAGGCTTGACATCAATGCGCAAGCAATGATTGGTCCGGTGCCTTTGGTGGAGGGTGCTTAACGTGATTTCTTAAAGGTGTTCGTTCTCTACAATTTTACAGGTTTGTAGCAAAAGTTTACAAGAAAGGATCGATGTTTCTGAAGGTGGCTTTATACAAGCTTAAGGTGGAGATTGTTGGGAAATAACCTTATATTTTAGGAAACCCCAGTAGCACTTGGATTAGAAATTGATTCGATTGAAAAAATCAATTACAATTGAAATTAAATTCTAATTGGAAGAGAATTGATAATCCAACTCAAAGAAGGAGTCTTGCGTGAATTTATGAGAGAGAGAGAGAAACTCTTTAAAGAACCTTTGAAAGGCTCATTGTAAATAAAGCCATTGGAAAGTCAAGGAGAGCTGCATACTATAAGAGTGAAGTAGAGAACACTAAAGAGAGAAATCTATGGTTTTCTTTGGTGGGATTAAGAGAGAGTTTCTTCTGGAATCTTTAAAGATCACAAGAAAAATTGTATATTTATAATATCTAGAATAAAAGAAGACTCAAATCTCTCCCGTGGATATAGGTGATCGCTTAACCACGTAAATCCCTGCTTCTTTATCTCTCGATCTATTATTCAGTGGTAGATTGCATTTCCTCTTTTGTTCGAACTCCTAATTTCTAGGTGTTTCCACATCGCCCTGTGATCGATTGGTCTACAAAAAAGAAGGAGATCTATTAGATGTTTGTATAACGCTTCCGTAGACTGTGCTTCCACATAGATCGCCAGTTGGTGCGCAAAGATCGGTGTCGAATTGCGGATGGCGTGCACCGATAAGAACTAACGGTATTAGCTGTAGGGTTTTCTGATAAAAAACTATTGGGGTTCAATTGATATATGCCCAAGAATTACTAGGGGCTTTGTGAAATTTATCCATTAAGATACCCAAACAGAGTTTGGATGGATAAGTTTGCAACACCACTATTATAGGAAACGGGGAGGGGGAAAGAAGTGAGTTTGGAGCAATAGAAATTAGAGAAGACAAATATATCATTTGAATTGTGGGACCGAAGAATTCATCGAAACTCGAAAGTGTCAAGAAACATAATTAAAGTCATTGTCAGGATGCATGCATCATAGGTTACCAGCCATCAAAATAGAATAAGCTAACAAGAATTGCCATCTTCTTTTTTTTTTGTGTGGACTTTGTTATAGCTAATTCACCAAATTACTATAAAATCGTAACCCTCAATCATGATTATAATTTTAGAGTTTTGATGTATTAGAAGGGAGACTTTAAGATTGTATCAGTTATCAACGTAGTCAAAATTTAAAACTCAACATCTGTGCATCTACAAACAAATTAAAAAAGTACCATTATGAAAAAGCCCCATTTCATTTTATATAAAAGGGTGTTCAGCCTGCGACAACATTTTAAGAGTATAAAATCCTAACGCTTCAACTTTCATATAATTTCAATGCTTTGGAATGTGTTTGACAACCGCCCAAAAACTTAGCATTGTCACCCAGTTTTATTCTACTGGAAGCATTTAGAAAGGCTAGACTTTGTATTCCCCTTTTGCAGCAAGAAACCAAATTCAGAGAGAAATCAACATCACTCCATTATTTTATGAAAAATATGACGTATAAACACTAAATAGTAGCTATTAAAGGATTCTCTAGAGACAAAGCAAACGCCTCAAAACTGGGCTAGGATTGATCTTTGCTCGGTCTTAAGGTAAACTAGTTCTCTTTTTTTTAATCTAACGAAGGGGTGAATAGAAAAAGAAACTATTTAAATCCCCTTTTTTGGCTTATAAAAAACTAAGGTAGAGTTGATCTAGTTTTTGCCAATCAAAAACTAACTCAAAATTAAGTCAGATTTAGTCCTAGCCCAATTTTAAGATGTTTGCCAAGCAAACTCAGTGTCTTAGCTTTTGGTGTTAAGGTAATGAAATCATTGGCTAACAACTCAATATCTTAATACCAATCAAACTTTTCGTTCCCATTTGGACCCACACGGGATCCAAAGTTTGAGTCTAAAAACTGTGCTTTTCGCCGGGCAAAAAACCTACACAACTTCATAACTAGAGCATGCACCAAATTGTAGAATCGAGAAATGAAAGAAAACTTACAGTTTTGTGCAGAAAAAGAGACGCCTTCGCTGAATAATCTAGAAATTTTAATACAAAGACCCGATGTAGGGGGTTAAATGAAATATTTGAGGAAAAAAGGACTGGGAATAGTTGGGTTACCTGAGAGGGGGTTAAAAGGAAATCTCCGGCGTCGTGGGGGAGGAGACGGGAAGCTCTTTGCCGCTTGGCGATAAGGGGCAGGGGAAGAAGGGGATGTGGAGGGGAGAAGAGAGGAGAGAGTCAACAGTTCATTTATTGTTAGGTTCGTATTGCAGATGAGCCCTTAAAGAGATGTCATTTGCATGTTTTCTATGAAGCCAATATATTTTTTATTTGAAAAAGTTACCATGGTGAAGGAAAAAGAAATAGGACCTCCTATTCATTGTTGACTTGTTTCAATTGGCCCGGGTTTCACCTAATTGACTTGAAGATGATATCATGCGTGCGTTTAAGTCTCCTTGCTCTTATATAGAATTAGATCGTAGGAATGTAGGATGATATATATCGGAAAATGGATTATCATGTTCGATATAGTCAGAAAAAATTTAAAATACTATTATATTTTTACTATATTAAAGATTAAGGATTTTTTCCTCATCCGGGGTGGCCTCCGGCTAATTGGGAGGTTCCAAAATGACTCCTACGGGTCTAGGTTCAATTTCGGATTGAGTTAATAAAAAAATTAAAGAATTTTTAAAATGTACATTTAAAACATATTTTTCCAATCTACCTCGTTATATTGCAAGAATATGGAAAATGATAATGGTGTCAAAAAAAAAAAATAACAATGGTGTAAAGAAGAATGACGATAAACAACAGCAACGTATGATGATAACAATTGCATGACAATGAAGAATACAAATTAAATCTAAATGCCTTGCATGCAAGCGAGGCATTTTAAACCTTAAGGGCAAGGGTGAGTATTAATTCGACAACAAACAAATTAAATTGACAGAGTCAATTGAATGTTCAACTCACTTTTATAATATATTCCATTTGATTTAGATTATTTTCAGTTTTAGTTTTATAATATTTCAAACCTAACTAGCTCACCCTCGTTTTCAAGTGAAAAGAAAACTTTGAACTAATATTCTATACATCTTTATTGCCAACTAGAAGATAGTTTTCAGTTAGTTAAATTGAAAAAAAAATGTATATGAGCTGACAGCTCATATTGCAAAATGAGCTACCTACTAAAGTCAATAGTATTTTGGTTCATCTAATTGTCACATCAGATGGGTGTAGAATCTTATATTTGTGATTGGACAACTTATTTTGTAAAATAAGCCCTCAGTTCATCCCTCTTGTTAAATATAAGATTGTGCAAGTTTAGTCTTCAACTAAATAACTCTAACTTAACCCGTCTAGGCCCAAACCAAAATACATCAAAACAGACTTTTGTCTAATCCGATTAGGCCTTGTTGAATCTAGCTCGTTTCAGTTTGATTAAAAAAAAAATCAAAACCTCCAAAATAATGAAACCACATAAATGGTGTTTTAGATTTCGCAGTTTTGTCATGGATGAAAACTTTGCGTTCATCCCTTTTTTTAAAAAAATTTTCAAAGAGGAATCATTTTTCTAATTAAGAAATTTATCTAACCCACTACTTACGGGCAATTAAGATTCTAGAAGCCCAAAACATTACCCCCACTGATCGTAACTTTCTCCCTCATTCCTCTCAAGTCTCTCAACCGCCACAAAAACCCTAAACCCCCGAAATCACCAACAAAATCAAGAACCCTTCAAAAAATCCTTCCTCTCCTCAGAGCTCTCTTTCTCTAATGGCGGATATAGAAACCTTACCGAACCCTAACCCTAGAGCCCCCTCCCTCTGCGACGAGTGCAACTCAACCCCATGGAAATACCGCTGCCCTGGCTGCTCCCTCAAATCCTGCAGCCTCCCCTGCGTCAAATCCCACAAATCTCGCACTAATTGCACCGGCAAACGAAATCGAACCGAGTTCGTTCCCTTATCCCAATTCGACGACAGTCTCCTCATCTCTGGTTCGTTTTCTCTAAATCTCAAGCACCCGTTTGATCTTTTTCAATAAATGATTCATTTTGTTGGGTTTGTTATATGTTTAGATTACAATTTGTTGGAGGAGACGAAGAGAGTTGCGGAAACGGCACGGAGAACGGCGGGGGCGATCAATGGGTTTCGTGGTTACATTGGATTCAAGCTACCCAAGAGCCTGTTGATGCTTAGGAGCGCAGCAAATAGGAGGAGAACAAGGTTGCTCCTCTTGCCTCCGGGGATGTCGAAGAGGAAGACGAATCAGTCTCGATATGATTGCAGGTTTTAGCTCGTTCTTGTTCTTGGAATAAGCCTGCTTCTTATTTCATTCAATGGGTTTTGCTAATTGTAAGTTATGCTGCGTATTAACGTTGGGGCCATACTCGCAATGTTGTAGTTCACAATCTGATGCCATTTTATTTTAGATGAGTAGGATAATACAATATATGCTACGCAGTTAAATATCAGAAAATCGCCTAACTTTGGACAATTAGTAGATAACTCTCCATACCCTCCCACCCCCCTGCCACAAAAAAAAATTGTGAGCAACAATTTTCACATGTGGGTAAAATTACGCAGTGGGATATTTTTGCCGGTGAAAAGTGTTGTTGATATTTAGGAGGAGGTGTTCGTAGTTGGAGTTTGGAGGAGGTTGGAGGACGTGGAGGTTGCAATGGAGGAAATCATGATCAATACCTAAATGGTGTTGTCCATGTAGACATACCATGCTCCCCTGGGCGCTCCCAAAATCGAGGTGGCCAGCCTAGGTATCACCTAGATGCTAGGCATTAGGTAGGCGGCCAAGGTACCGCTTAAGCCTAGGCGTACATCTTGGCAGGCTAGGCGGAGGCTTTTTAAAACATTGACCCGACCCGCACACTTAACCCGATCCGCATACTTAACCCAAAACCCCCCTCTCTCTCCGTCGATCCCCCTTGCTCTGTCGATCCCTCTCTCTCCCCCTGTCGATCCCCCTCGCTGTCTCTCTGTTCTCTTATTATCTATCGCACGGTTCTCCAATCCCTCTCTGAGATCCTCAAAACCCTAGCAACCACCTCCTCTCAGCTTTCCCTCTCCGGCCACCTCCGGTGAATCCCTCACCTCTCCTCCCTCTAGAGTTCAAGCCCTCCATCTATTTGAAGGTATTTTTTTCATTTTTTGTTAATTTTCCACTTTTTTTATTTTATTCATTTTTTGTAATTTTATTCAGTGTTTTGTTATTTCTCAATATAATTAGTTAAAAATTTCAATTATCATAATTATTTAATTTAAAAATTACACAAACACCTAGGCGTCGCCTAGGCACTAGGCCCTGGCTCAAATGCCTAGTCCGCCTAGTGTTTTCTATAACATTGGCTGCTGGATAAGCATTTTGAGCCTTTACATGCTTTCCAATCGTAAAAGCCCACACAAAAGGGGATGTGGCATGATAGGTGGCCACTAAAACCTGATAATTGACATTAAGTCATTAACTTGTTGACTATTTGATGTAAATAGTCCGTTGCATGTTAGTTTATTATGTTACAATGTGTATAATATTTTGTTAATATTGTGTGATTGAATCTACTAGAATCTGTTACAAATGATATTGACACCAATGATATTGATGAAATGATGATAATAATGTTATAAAAAATAACAAGATGGCTCATAAATCAAGATTCTAACACCATTTAGATGCATTGCACATTGGGAATAGTGATCAAAACATTGTTTTATAAAAGTACTATAAAAAACTATAATTACAACTTTTCACTGAAAAGAATAAAACTAATGACTAAAACTAACCAAAACGTAAAAATTTAAATTTGAAAATTGATTAATATGTAAACTTGTAAAGTCACAATTATGGATAAAAAATTCCAAAAGTTTGATGCAAGACGTCCCAAATAAGGTACTTACAACAAACAACTTTTGTAAAGTCACAATTAAATGGATACAAAAAATAAAAAATTCCTTCAAAACAAACAAATTTTAGTTAGAGCAACCTACATACACAGCAAGAATAATGCCAACATCAATGATGTTGATGTCAAAATTGTTGGCAAAGAAATCAATAAAAATAAAAAATCTATATCTATTTAGAATTTTTAACTATAGAAACTTCACATAGGCCAGCAATTGGAGGGAGTTCAGCAAGGCGAGCATAGTTAATTCCCCGAGGAATAGCAAGGCTAATAATTATAACACCAGCAAACAGAGCATATCGAAACTTTGCCTGACTGTATTTTTGGACGTACTCTAAATCAGCACGTAATATTGCAATGCAGACCAAGCCCTTTGCCTTGCCAATTGATCCTTGAAAGCTAAAAAAGATTTTTATGAAATAAGGTCTCATTAATATCCGTCGCCAGTGACAGACCAAAAGGCCTTGTCTTGGTGAGATCAACTCTATTGCTAAATTCATTATCTTGAATATCATCGTTAAATTGTAACGTTCTCATTAATTAAATTGAAAATTGAATTGATTTGAGGAATGGGGGGAGAGAGAGGAAGGAGGGAGAGAAGCCAATGACTTGAAGGAGGGAAAGGGAGGGTATTAAGGGAGAGGAGTGGTTAGTTATGGCTTTTCATGGGAGAGTGGTTTATATAGTCTTATGTGGAGTCCGCGTGATACATAGGCATGATGGATTCAATGATTTGGATTTGAAGAATTTGTATGTGGTTAATTTTGGTTTTATCCAAAATATCCCTTTTATTGAGGAGAGGAATTTGGAGTGAGTTGATAGATGAGGCTTGCTTCAGTACTCCAATAGCTTTTTATTTATTTTTAATTAAAAGCGTAATATTGTACTTTTTCCTCCCGCTTTCATCATCATTGTAATCGAACTCTTTATATCACTTCCTAGCGGCAACATCAAGTGATTATGCTTGAATTACCATACATTAGTTTCATATTTGTTTAACCTACGAAAGTCTCTTTTTATCCATCACCAAATGGTAAGAAAACTAAAGCATAGATGGAAAACAAAGGAAAGTAAAATAGTTGGAGCAAATAAAAAGCTAATCAGGGACGATGAGTTTGAATGGTGATGTCAAGAATTAAAGGAAAAGTTAATTTTTCTGATTCAAATTAGGATTAGCTTTGATGAAATTGGTGGGTAAGTGCTTGGCGAGGAGCAATGGATTCAGATGAAGAAGATATGGAGAAATCTCTTTTGTAACAACCCTCACAAACATAGATATTTACAATATTGTCAGTGAAACTCTAATTAGGTACTGCACCGATGAAAGGGGAATAGTAGAGAATGATTTTCTTGGAACATATTCATATGCCATAGGTACTCCATAAATTATTTTTTGATGTATCGAAGCTGTTGGCGTAACAGATAAGATTAGTTTATAATCTCTAGGGTATTTTTGTTCATAAATACGAACTTTACACTGACTTATTTTGAAATCCCCCTCGCAAAATCATTTTTAAAACCAAAATACCATATTGACTTACTCTTAAACCTATATTTTTATTTCTTCATTTTTGTAACGATATTAAAAAGGTGTAGCAAATTAGCCCAAAAGATAGTATTACTTACATAAAAAAAAGCAACTTCGGCTTGAATATAACAAATTAGATAAAACAATTGAAGATGAAAATGTAGAATTTGGAACTAAAATTGATTCAACATGGTCTTTTGGGTTTAATAATGATTCTAGAAGTGACGAGGTTTAAAAATAAATCAGGAAAAACATTGGGTTTAACTTCAATTCTATTTTTGATGAGGTGGTCTATTGGGGATGAATGCCATCAAATCTATTTATGCTCAGTCTAAAATGCTTGATAAGTTATTTGTAAACTCACACTTTTATGTTTTAATAGTATAATGCACATGCATTGCATGTGGACTTAATTTTTTACGTTACAAATTTGAATTTGTAAAAGAATTTTATCTAATAGTGTGCATAATCGAAGTTTTTTCCCCTATGTTATGCACATAAATTACGATGTTCACGCACAAAGACAATTATAAGTAAATTATTAATATTAAAAATACTGAAAGGTTTCATTTTAGGTATAGAAAGCATAAAGAAAAGGAATAAAGTTAACAATATAAAGGATATTATTTTCAAGAAGCCATCATGTTTTCTCAAATTGTTGCAATAACAAAAGTTGGAGACAAAAACCACTACCATTATTTAGTGGAATTGTATTTAAGCATGAGTTGATGTAGCATGCTGAGAAAAGAATAAAAATAAAACTTAAATGCAAAGCTTAACCAATAGATAAAGTTATACTTCCACACTTGGTTCTATTACTAAAGACGACATGCTTGATTAGCCCGTTGGCTGACTGACTACCCTCTGACATCTCCTAGAGAAACATGAGTTTCACTTCTCAAATATACTTACATCCCCAAATTCATTGATTTGTCTTGAAAAACAAATACAATTTATAAAAGAGATGAAAATTATTATAATTTACAAAAATTATTATAGTAATTATGTTTTCAATAATATTGTAGTCTTATTGAAAGTGTATGTGCAACTTCATTTAGTTTCTTTTTTGGTCAATGAAAATTTTTGTATTCATTCACCAATTGAGCGTTATAAGTACATCACGATACCTATTTTAGGCAATGGGATATAGTAATATAACTATACCCAGTTTCTTAAAAGCACATCACATTGCATTAATGAGGGAGGATTCGTTGGCCATTAGTTATCACTATAGGTGTGTGTATTCGAGAAAGAATATTTATTGATTATTAGTTAGAGTAAAGTTTTTTGTAAACTTAAATGGATAAAAACGTGATAAAAGCTCTTGTCCATCAACGTTTTTATCCATTAGATTTGCTTTGAGATTCGTGCTGGCATGTGATACATATCAAGGCACACATCTCATAGCACATGACGACACAAATCTCAAAGTAAATATAATGGATAAAAAAGTTGGTGGATAGAGCCCTTAATCAACTTAAGTTATTCTAGCTTTACTCTATTAATTGAGCAAAACTCTTGTAAACTTAAGTTAAATAGTTAGATAGTCATGGTGTGCTAAAAAGTTAAATAGTCACTGTGTGCTAAAAAGTTGCCAAGATGTAATGATGGTTATTGTTTTAATATATGATGTATAGATAATATTTTAGGATGGGGACAATATCCTAGTTAATAAATTTACAACCAAATGTTCAAAATGGCTTAAATACATACACAAACAATTATCTAAACATATAGGATATAATAATTGAAAAAATGAAACTTTATAAATTATATAATTTCATTTAAATATTTAATATTATTAATTAAATATACATTATCAACAAATATTATAATATTATTATGGTATTATTATATTTAACATTTAATAGTGTTATATAATTGTCTCCTTATGCCTGAATTTTCAACTGTTGTAGCATCTTATACCTCATGTTCTTATCTTGAAAAAAGTTAGAGGAATAGCTAGCTTTTATTAAGAGTATCATTTTCCAGTCATCGTTTGCATTGATTCATTGTGAATCTCTAATGTTGTTCCATCGGATTGCTAGGAATCTGATATGGAGAAATTCCATCTAACAGCTATGCTAATAAACAGAAAATAGTTGTAATGTGTGGTCAAAATAGAAAATGGTTAGAACATATAAATGATGAGAGCAACAGTAGAACATTTGTTGTAGTTGTTATCTTTAATTCTAAATGTTGAGATTACATTTCTGTATCATGAAATTATAATAAAACCAACTTATGATTGAGAACTTACATAATTCCATATATTTGATGTTGCACAAATTAAAGATAAATTCAACTCCTAATTAAATTTGGATTGTATAATTAAATTTGAATGGGATATCCCAATTTTTAAAAGTTTGGTTAATTAGGATAGGATTAGAATGTAATATTCAAAAGGGTAGGTAATATTGACCCTTGGATGATTTTCTCTAACTCATACTTTTAAAGGGAGTATGAAGTATTGATGCACATCTGTTTCTTGCTTAGGATCTCTATAAGCGTGACATATGCATTTATAAAAAATTTCCTCCAATTTTTGCTTGTCTTGTAATTTTGAGATTTCCCCCTATTTTTTTCCTTTTTTTTGGAATTTTTATCCCTAAAAATAAAAACATTTGACTAGGAGCTTTTTTATCGCTTGAGTCCCAAAAATCCTAAGTAGCATCTGACCACCTCGCTTAGCTTTCCACAACCTTAAAAGGAACAAATTCCAAATGAGAAGGAAAGTTCAAAATTCATTTGACCCACAACGTATGATTGGAAATCATGGTTTGTAGTATGTAAGGATTCTGGATACAATGGATGACTAGTAAGGGTCAAGAAGTAGTATCTGAATATTGCATGTTAACAAATTCGGGAATCTTTCATACAAGTTCAACATCCCCCACCCTTAATTTGCCACTACTCTTACTTTAAATTTAATGTCGCAATTGCATAGTTTCCATCCATGGAAAAAATTCTAGTTGTGGTTCTGTTAGGTTTTAAGCCTTTAAAACCTTCTAAGTACAAATACTCCAGTTATATCTGACTAAAGAAACTTTTCCAAAATGGCAAAATTCCTCTAGCAGTCTTTGAACATAGAGTTTCTTTTGTCGCTTTTCAAAGAATTCAGACTTACCATCTCACTAGCATGGGGTCTCTAATGCAAACTATCTGAAAGAAAGGTTTCCATTACCCTGTCTGAAACACGTTCAAATACCAGAAAGTGTTTTGAGAAAAAAAATCAATACTAATCGTAATAGTGACAATGAGGTCGAGGATGATGTCATCAAATCAAATCAGGATGATTGAAATTGAGGGGTGTGTTGAGTCTTATGTGATCGTGGAATATCTATTAGGTTGAAGGAAAAATTCTATAGGATAACTATGAGACCAACAATGCTTTTATGGTGACAATGTTGGGCGATTAAAAGACAATATGCAAAAAAAGCGAGTGTAGTGGTAATGAGTGTTAATGGTCTTGCGGATGTCCGCTGAGATATTGTATAAGAAATAAGTGTATTTGTAGGAGGCTATAGGTTTTTCCTATTTAGGATAAAATGAGAGATAATCGATTGAGATGGTTTGGCCACGTACAATTAAGCCTACTACATGCACCGGTTAGGAGAAGTGATAAAAATATATTTAATGAGCCAAAGAGAACTAGAGGTAGACCTAAAAGAACTTGAATGAAAGCAATTAAGTAGGATATGATAATAGTTAACTTAATGGAGATGACCCATAAAGGAACTAAATGGAAGAATATGATTCATGTAACCAAACCTGTAAATTTGCGATAAAGGCTTTGTTGTTGTTGCTTTTCTATGCTTATAATCCATGTATAGCTGTTATTCTTCCTTATACTTGTATCTCTTTCCATGTTGCTTCCATCATTTTATTTGTGAACTTTTGATAGCAGAATACCTGAATTTGGTTGCTGTAAATGTCTGTTCTGATATTATTAGAAAAATTATCAAATTTGTGGAAATTTCAGCTCACACTTATATATATCTCGTTATCCTTTTATTTTGCTGATGCTCGTTGCATAGTATACCAAAAAAATGGAAAAGTGATTGGGAAACCTCTAAGAATTTCCTTCTCTCGTTAAGTATTTTCATCCATGGTTGCTTTCCTTTTAATTGTTTCTCCTTAAGGTACCTTATTTACTGACATTTTTTTGGGTATTTCTCAGGAAGAATACTATTTCTTGGACAATTGAATGGAGGTTTCATGGAACAGATGTTGTCCTAGTTGATAATAGGTGAGTTTTAAAGAGTCCATCCACTTTTTGAGAAATACTAGATTGAGTATTTGTTAGCACACTACCCAGTATAACCTTTTTATGTCATAAATTAGTAGTACTCATGAATTTGGGAGCTCCCATAGGATAGATTTTAACTTTTCTATCTTACAGAGTCGATGAACATGTCAGTTTGTTCTCTGTGATTGAGAAACATTTAGCACCGAGTCCATTGAAAAATCAGCTTAGCCCGTATCGCAATGTACAAGTAGAAGATTTGAAGTTTTTCATTCGGAAAAACCCAAAGGTATCATGTACTCCCTAACCATAGATTTTGAAATTATAAATGTAAATTGCACTCAACTCATTTTTTACATTTGCAGGGGCTGAAGTCGCCATTTCGGAAGTTGGATATAAAGGCCCCTATAGGCATTCAATTAGCTGATGTTGTTATTCTAGAGTATCCTGTGATCTTCGTCTATCTTCCTTCACATAGCTATGACTTTGAAGTGGAAAAATGTGTAACAGTATCATCTAAGAAAGAAGAACCTCCGAGTCCTTTTGACAGGAAGCCGAGCCCAAAGGGAAACTTGTTCATAGAGGAGGAAATAGAAGAAGGTGAAGTTTTCCCTGATACTATTGTCACAGATCTCAGGGGTCAAACGAATTCAGTGACAAGCTCTAATACTCAGATACCAAGAGAAGCTGCTAATGGATTAAAGCCTCATTCTTTTCAAAAGAATGGGGCTAAAAGAAATTGCAATGGTGCTGGAATCCTGCATGATTACGATGTGCAGGTATCGAGCACAATTGCTGAAGGTTCAGTGCCTCCAGTTTCTCCAGTGGAGAAAGGTGATATGTATGGCAGCAGGCTTTTAAATTCACTGGAGACTTCAGGAGATGCCACCTTTGACTTTCAGCAAGAACTTAGAGATGCATATTCAGATCTCATTGGAGAAATAAATCCTGACGATTTCTTGTGTTTGGATGATGGGTTCAATGGAATGGATAATTTCGGAGTATTCTTGGGAGAAGAGGAACTAGAGGAAGGAGAGATTCCCAATTAATGAAGAAACTATCAGGCAACTGTTAAAGATGTTCGGGTTAGATACTTCCTACTTCAAGTTTAAGCGACAGAAATCTTATTCTGTCTTGATTTGTACGGAAACCTTCTCTCTTTGAAAACTTTGCCATGCCGTTGGAGTTGGAAGCTTTGTATGTTGCTATTGATCACATGAAGCGTCTAAATTGAAAATTATTGATTGAGCTGTGAATATGGGATTAGTATGGTTACGCCCGTGCTCTTCTTTTTGAATGGTTGCATTGTTCTGATAATCCAATCATATGAGCTTATAGAATCCTGTATCTTGAGGGGTACTATTTCTATGTTTGCCAAACAATTGTATGTTGCTTTGTTTGTTTTCGACAGAAAGTATAGTTGGGTTTGATGAAACTGAAGATCTACAGGTTTATTGAGTTATTCAGGAAATGTTTTGTGTTGCGTGAGATTTACCTTTGCAAAGGTTGCGGCTGGGATTATCTCATGTCTGTAAATTTTAAGAATCTTGTGCCTTGAGAATATCCAAATTTTCTTTTGTCAGCTCTGCAGCCTTGAATTTGATTGGAACCATTATGATTCTAAATAAAATTTGAAATTCTGTTTTAGCTAAATGATTATATAGCTTTCGAGATCATTAATTTTATTGTGTAAATTTAAGAAAACCTACTTGAATCTTGCCATGTTTTGCACAAAACTCCTCAGTTTGTAAATTCTCCAAAATCAAGAGGAGTTTTGTGATGTTTTCAAATTTTAAGGGGTTTGTGCATAATTCCTATGGTTAAGGAAGTTTTCTGAAATATACCCCTTTTTATTCCTGGATACTGACGTAAAATTTTTGAATGTTTGCAACATATTCATGCTTCTCAATGATTCCATAAATATGATCTCAATCTCCCTCATTTCTAAATTATTCAATATTCAATTATAGGAAACAAACAATAGTTTTTCATTTCTAAAATGTTACAGAATGCTATGAGCCTCGGATTCTATGAACCCTCACACATGTGTAACTAACTAGTTATTCACACCAGGAAGAAAATAGATTTGCCCATATATATTGCTGTCCAACTGTCCATTTTTATATACATGTCATCAAAATCGAGTGGATAATATGTTCCATGGTTTGGAAGTTTTCAATCTTATAATTCTAGCTGCTGAAGACAACTGGCTTCTGAGACTTCTACAAACTGTTAATTTCTAGGTCATTGGATGCATAAACTAAAGATTACTGAATATATGTGATTTTTTATCTACATGAATTTTAGAATGTATAGATCATAATGAATGGCGGGTATCATTAAAATGAATACTCAAACATTACATTATAATAGGTGCGTATAACTAGACTAGTTACGCTCCACATCTATTGTAACCGTACCCTAGTTTATTAGAACGTGTATGTGCCTGCGCGCAAACAAGTTTTAATTGCGCATCCAAATCTTTTACATGGCGCCTTTCTATTAGCAGTTTCCATGTTTGGTGTTCGGCTCTGTGTCCTTTAGCACAAACGGAAGGGTTGAAGAGGACCGTTAATACAGTTAAAGGCATGAATGGAGTTTTTCGTCTTTTTCCATCACCCCTTTCTCTGGGCCCCGCAAAACATATTCATCCTCGTTCAAATTTCCAGAGCTCTCGTCAAAATTTCTCTCCGTCTAGGGTTTCTCTTCTCAAAATTAGGGTTAGGGTTTATACTTCGAAATGAGCGGTCAATGGGGGAACGACAATCAGACTGAGCGAACGGATTTGGATTGATCGAGCAGACTCGATCCGATCCGATAGCTTCGGTTTCTTACTGGCGGTCGTCAATTTCACGGGACCGAAACGCCCGCCGCCATTAAAGCGAAAGGCGGTGAATTTGGTTTTAGATTTGGGGGAAGGTGATGCCAGTAAACACAGTGGAGATGGAGGGTGCTATAATTGTGGGAAAATGGGGGAATTTGGGGGTGAACCTCAGCATTTTGGGAGGAATTACCTTGATTTTGATCTGAAAACGAGAGAATTTGAATGTAATTATTTAGTAAGAAAATGGGTTTGGGATTGTTAGTAGATACAGTGGGTTTTTGCCTTATATTATATTCTAATTTCGACACACAGATAATGGAGTTATGTATGTAGTAAAATGATACTGGGTCTGGTATTGTCTAAATGTTGATCCTTAAGGCTGTGTTTGGTTTGAAAAAAAGGGAGAGAAAAGAAAAGGAAAGAGAAAGAAAATAGAAAGGAAAAGAAAAAGGAAGAAAGAAAAGAAAATAAAAACTGAGGCTGTGTTGCCTCTCTAGGTGTGCATTTGTCTATTTGAGTTGATGATTCTCTGCAATCGTTAACTTCTCTTTTAGTTCTGTAAATTGATACTGTTAACTTTTTCCCTTCCATTGTCCTTTCTCTTGGCCTTGGGTATTTCTTAGACTCTTTCAGGTTGTAGTGTTCAATCTATTTGGACTATATTGCCTCACTAGCCGTGCTTTTGTCTATTTGAGTTGATGATTCTCTGCAATCATTAGCTTCACTGCAGCTTTTGTTTCATGGGGAGTATCCTCATAGCTACCTGAATTTTACCGTGTGCGTGCATCTGTACGTGCGTGGGGGTGCGGATGCGGGTGCGGCTGCATGTTCATGTTCGTGCGTGCGTGCGTGCGTGCCTGCGTGCGTTTGTGTGTGTGTCTCTGTGTGTGTTTGTTTCCTCTTTTGAGTAAAACGGTGGGTAACTACCCCCGTGTTTCATTTATAAGCGTTTAACAAAACGAGCACACAAGCGCACGAGTTTTGCTTCATACAAAAGCAGTTGAAACTACACAGAGACAACACACACAACACAAAAGAAAAAAGGGTAAAAAAGAGAAAAAAAACCCAAAATAATCATGCAGATTCATCATTTGTCTATGCTTGTTGAATGTGCTTTATGGGTTTGTTCCTTTTACTGCGTACTTACTGTCTGTTAGCACCATGTGATGTTTATGAGATAGATTCATCATTTATCCATGCTTTTCCTGTCCAGCTTTGTCTTGTTTTAATTATGCATGAATTTAGCTTCTGTATTTGATTTTGAATATTGTCTTTGCATTTGCGGGGAACAAGCACCTGTTACTGTCTATGGTGATATAACTGCTATGTATTATGCTCTGTTGGTATGAATTGTGCTATAACTGCTTTATACTTTTGGTTGTAAACTTCTCATGTTCGGGTTGTCTTCAAGTTCATACCTTCAATGGTTGTTTTCCTTTGGTATGATATCATGATTTTATAGGATGAAGTCATTAATTCATTGTGCTATGATAACGAAGAATCTAGAAGCAATTCCACGTGCATTTCTTTTGAAGGATATGCTACTAACTTTTTTATCATGCCTCTCACTGCATATATATGTTTGTGCAATTATCTCAGTTCCAATGTTCACTTGGGTCAAGGGAAGAAGAAAATTTCATCTTTTGTTTCATATCACGGGTATTCTACTGTGATTGACTGAAGCAAGCCTTGCAGTTTTATAAATTTTTAGACAAAGTGATTTTGTGACATTATAAATAATTGAGCCTTAATGAAAGTCTATGTTTAAATTATCATGTTACATCATTAAGGATGTCTTTTGATATATAGATTAATTAATTATTGCTGATATATTATTGTTTCTTTCTTTTTACGGATAATGTTTGCTTACTTCTTCTGGATTCAGCCTTCTCTTTGTTTGAATCATTATCACCACATTGCTTTGTTCTATCTTCATTATCTTATTGTCTGTATTATTTTTCTAACTGGAGTTCTATGAAGAACCATGCCTTGGAAATTTGGAAAAGAGAATCTAGCCTACTGATACATGGACAATAGAATTATTCCTTTCATTTTCATCCATTCATTAGTCTTATAACGTATTGCATTTGTACATGTGTTACTTAGACCGATTGAAGCATTAACCAGGAATTATATCTTGGAAACTGGAGAAGAGTATCTAGCTTATGATATATATTGCAAATATAGTTAATTCATTGTTTACTTTTTATTATCTTATCTTATTAGCTGCTTATGCTGGTCCTCTCTCTTGTTTGAATAGCACAAGGATTTATCTCTAGAATCATTTGCTTTTTTCATTTTGTTACTTTAGAACGTTAACTTCTCATGGTAAAAGATTGAAAAGTTTTCCCTTTGATGAGCTATATAGAGCATACCAATTCATTAATGAATTTCCCTTCTTGATTGGTAAATAAACGGAACTTCTTGCAGATATATACTTTGTGAAGACTGTGCTGATTACTAAGGATGAGATGAAATGTCTGGAATTGTGGAAGGTCTTCAGAAGGTGACTTCCTATTACCGGTTATGCTCTCCAAATAACTACTTATATATATCTGCATGCTGTGTGCGTGCGCGGATGTGTGTGTGTGTTTGTTTGTTGCTATTGATTTTGATAGGACATAATTAATGTCAATTTATATTGCAGTTCCTGTTAGAATTGCTGAAGCTCTTATGTCTTTGAACTTTTGAATGACTAAAGACTGCTGCATAACAATCATTGGATGCTTGTATATAGCAAAAGTGGTGGTCAACATGATATGTTACTCATTTTTTTTCATACTGAGGTATGTAGCTGATGAAAACCTTGTTATGCTAGGTATATGCCTCTTGCTCTTGATTTTGGTAGGACATAATATGAACTTATATTGCACGTCCTGCTAGAATTGCTGAAGACCTATGTACTCCTTGAACTTTTGAAGGACTAAAGACTGCTGCATAACAAGCGTTGGCTGTCAACATGGTATGTTACTCATCCTTTTCACACTGTGGTATAATGGTGAGAACCTTGTTATACTAGGTTGCTACCTACATGTCCTGGAATTAGTGTCTGACAGCCTACATCTTTTCATGATAACAATCTGTAATTCATTGTCATTTCATTTTAAAAACCTGTTGCATATTTTGGGGCATAAAAAGTATGCATATATTTACTGACGTTTTATTCATCCTTTCGCTATCTCTTAGTCAAGAATTGCTGAAAGTACTTTACAATATTGAAAATCTGGAAGTCGCAAAATCTAAATATATCTAAGTAAACATTGCTGACAGTGTATTTTCTTCTTAGGTTTTAACATCTTTAAATTGACATCTACTTATTTGGTAAGGGAAATTCCATGACTGCAATGGGTGCCGGTGGGCTGGTGTTGGTCGAGGTATAACCAACAAAGGATTTCTGATGTCTCTGCTGGATAACATCTGACTAAAAAATAAGTATTTGGGGTTTATGACAAGGGGGTCCCTTGTTCCTAATTGCTTCAGAAAGGAAAATAACACTGATTTATGAAGTAAAAGTTAACTTGACTGCCTGTCTTAAGATTATGGTCAACTTATTCTATTGAGCTTCTTAATTTTTAGTCATGCTTAATAATTCTCACATTTATTAGTAAAATTGAGTGAAGATGATAGTGTAGTCTCTGACTCGACAGAGGAATTCTATGTGTCATATTCTTTTCTTTAATGTCCAGTGCCATGAGAACATTAGAAAATTTTAACTCTGATAGAAGAGCTATGACATTGGAAGCAGCTATGTAATAGTATTAGATCTATTTCCAGAATTGATCAGAAAGCAATACATTTTTCTTTTCCATGCACCTCCAATCTATCATGTATGTTAAAATGTAATCTTTTCATTTAAGTAGGATTACTATCATGGTAGCTCTAAACTTTTACACTTTAGAATGGGATGACACTTATTGGAAAATTGATACATTGTATTAAAGTGACTATTACTTGTCTAAGCATTGTGTTCGAGAGTCATTTATTTTTTTTAAATCAACTAAATGATATTTCCACAGTTTGTTTATATCTTCTGGTGGTGTTTGGAGTGTACCCTCCATCTTCCAAATGCATTGTGACCTTCCCAAAACCTGTTGGAGGGAGCCATATGAAGCCGCAAATATTGACCAAAACGATTGCGGCCCACACCACATTGTTTTTTTATAGGAAGCCGCATTCTCTTTGACATATTGATAGAAAGCCGCATTCCTTGACATATTAGAATTAGGCACCAAAAAGAAGAAAGCGGAGCCGCATTTGTTGATAATATGGAACAGAGTTTGCCTATAAAAGGTTTAGAGTTCATTCTCACTTCAATCAATTCACTCTCCAAACTTTAAATAGAAAAGCGAGAGAAAAATAGAGAGAATTTCTTCTTATATACGAGAGATATTGTAACTCTTAAAATTTTTCTCATAGTGAATTCTTCTACTCTTGCCCATTGTTTTTACCCCAATTTATTTAGGAGGTTTTCCACGTAAAAATTTTGTGTCTTCAATTTATTATTTCTACACTAATATTAGTTGCAACCTTGCTCTATTCGATCCCGAATTTCTTACAAGTGGTATCAGAGCCTGGTTTAGGGTGTGTGCATCTGCTTATCATATGTTCTGTGATTTCCACTAAAGGTGGATCCTCCGCATCAGAAAATAAGTTAGATTATATCATTTACCCTTCAAAGGCACTGGGCACTATTCACGAGTACGGTTACTGTTTATATGAAATAGTAGAAGTTGCGGTTCATGATAGAAGCAATGGCGGCAAAGTTCGAGATTGAAAAATTTAATGGGAGTAATTTCTCACAATGAAAGTTAAAGATAAAGGCTATCTTGAGAAAAGATAACTGTCTAGCGGCTATTGGTGAAAGACCAGAAGACATCACAGATGATAAGAAGTAGAACAAGATAGACGGGAATACTATTGCAAATCTCTATCTGGCATTAGCAAATGGGGTACTATCAAACATAGAGGTGAAGAAAACATCAAAGGAGTTTTGGGATACTCTAACAAAATTATATAACGCCAAATCCTTGTATAACAAAATCTTCTTAAAAAGGTGACTTTACACCTAGAGGATGGCAAAATCTACATTGATGACCGATCACATCAACACCCTAAACACACTATTTTCTCAACTTACAGCGTTGAGGCATACAATCGGTGTGAATAAATGTGCAGAACTTCTATTTTAAAGTCTACCTGACTCGTATGATCAGCTCATCATCATTTTAACAAATAATGTCCTTACAGACTATCTAGTCTTTGACGACATTGCAGCTGCCGTTCTGGAGGAAGAAAATCGGCGCAAGAGGCAGGGAGTTCGCAGCAAGTGGAGGCCTTATTGGTGACGAGAGGAAGATCAACGGAACGTGGCTCCAGTGAGAGCCATACTCATGGTAGATCAAAATTAAAAAGTAAGAAGAATATCAAATGCTACAACTGTGATAAAGGGGGCACATGAAATCGGAGTGTTGGCACAATAAGAAGAATGGTGACAAAAAGTTTTCAGAGCCATCAACATCTCAAAGATGCGTTGTAAGCACATCAGATGATGATGCAATTTTATATAGTGGGCCAACAACTATTGACGAAGGCAGAAAGAGGTTTGCTGATGTCTGGCTTCTAGATTCAGTAGTCACCCGTCACATGATCTCCTTGAGAGAATCCACCAATATAAACCTATCTCAGGAGGATTTGCATTTATGGATAATGATCATGCCTTAAAAATTTCTGGTATTGGCACTATCAAAATCAAAACATTTGATGGTACAATACGCACCATTCAAGATGTATGACTTGTGAAAGGTTTGAAGAAGAAACTGTTGTGGATTAGCTCGGATGAAAGACACATATCGAAAATGGGATCATGAAAAGTATTAGAGGAGCACTTGTTGTAATAAAGAGAGAAAAGATAGCTGCAAATCTATACATGCTTAAGGAAGAAACACTGCAGTAACTGATTCATGTGTGGCATCAACTAGCCATGGAGAACCATGATGTGGCATCATAAACTTAGCCACATGTCAGAATGAGGCTTGAAGGTTCTTTCTGACCAAAAGTTGCTTCTTAGACTCAAATCGGTAACTCTTCTATTCTGTGAGTATTGTGTTATAAGTAAGCAGTATCGGCTGAAGCTTAACATATTGAGTTCTAAAAGCACGGCTATTCTAGAACTGGTTCATTCTGATGTATGGGAAGCACTAGTTATATCCATGGGAGGAGCAAAGTACTTTGTGTCATTTATTGATGATTACTCCAGAAGATATTAGGTGTACCCTATCAAGAAGAAGACAGATGTGTTCCCAATCTTTCAAGCTTACAAAGCGCGAGTCAAGCTAAATTTAGAAAGAAGATCAAGTATTTGAGGACAAATAATAGAGAATACACAGACGGTGAATTTCTTCCATTCTGCAAACAAGAAGGCATCAAAAAATAATTCAGTACTATATATACTTCTCAACAAAATAGAGTGGCAGAGCGGATGAACTGTTCCTATTACGAGATGACTCGGCTCAAGCTGACCCCACACCGAAAGTCATCAAGTAGCCTTGGGCTCCATCAATTAGTGAGGGGGAAGCCAAAATCTGTTGGAGTTCCCCGCCATCACCTCGCCTAGATCTGGGGGTTCATACCCTCTAGTAGCAGTGACGCAAGTTGCAAGGCCAACTTGCCTACCGAGGTGGGAGATCCATCATATCAAATGAACAAAGCAGCACAAGTAGAATTTTGTTGGAAAGAACAAGAGTAATGTTGGTAACTGCAGATCTGGATAAAGTATTTTAGACAGAAGTAGTAAAAATCGCCTCCTATGTGGTAAATCGAGCTCCATCAACTGCAATTAAGTTAAAGGCATTGATGGAGATGTGAACTGACAAGCCAGCTGATTATTCAGAACTTCATATATTTAGAAGTCCAGTGTATGTAATGTATAATGCCTAAGAAATTACAAAACTGTATTCAAAATTTAGGAAATGCATATTCTTGGGGTATGCTGATAGAGTAAAGGGGTATCACTTATAGGATCCTACAATCCGTAAGATTATAGTTAGCAGATATGTTATATTTATAGAGAACCAATTACAAAGAGAAGAGAAAGAAAGCAGCTCAAGGCAGGACTCAGAGATTGTAGCTGTTCAGGTAGAAAAATGATCCAGATTCTTTTAAAGCAATACCGGAACATGTTGTACGAGAACCAATCGAGTCGAGGCTCCAGAACTTCGAAGGTCAACTCGAGAGAAAAGACCACCGACTTAGCACTTGCAGTATGTTATGGAGAGTAATGTTACATATTGTCTTCTAACAGAAGATAGAGAACCATTAACTTTTTATAAAGCCATAAATATCATAGATGCATCTTTGTGGATGACATCAATATAGGAAGAAATTAAGACTCTCCATATGAATAAGACTTGGGTACTTGTGTCACTACCACAAGGAAGAAAGACTATTGAAAATAAATGGGTCTATAAGATCAAGCGAAATGACGACGATCAAGTAGAGTAATATCTTGCTAAACTGGTAGTAAAAGGATATGCTCAGAAAGAAAGTATTGACTTTAATAAAATATTTTCTCTTGTAGTTCGACTTACAACAGTCCGAGTAGTCCTGGCTATGATTGATATATTCGACTTACATCTAGAGCAGCTAGATGTGAAAATAGTTTTTCTTTATGGAGATCTTAAAGAAGAAATTTATGTGCTCCAACCAGAAGATTTTGAAGAAAAAAGAAAAAACAACTTAGTTTGTAAGTTAAACAAATCTCTGTACAGTTTAAAACAGGCGCCGAAGTGTTTGTACAAGAGATTTGATTCATTTATTATGAGAATGCAGACCCTTGTGCACACTTCAAGAAGTTTGGTGAAAATAATTTTGTTATCTTATAGTTGTATGTTGACGATATGCTGGTTGCAGGCCCAACAAATGTCGTATCAAAGAATTGAAAGCACAATTAGCTAGGGAATTTGAAATGAAGGTTTTAGGATCTGCAAATAAGATTTTAGGGATGCAAATTCACCGAGATAAAATTAACAAGAAGATTTAGCTTTCTCAGAAGAATTATTTAAAGAAAATCTTGTGGCGCTTCAACATGCAAGACTGTAAGTCAATTTCCACCCACTTCCTATTAATTTCAAGCTATCTTCCAGTATGATTCCTAGCAGTGAAGAAGAGAGGATGGTGATGTCTCAAGTATTGTATGCATTACCAGTGAAAAGTTTAATATTTGCTGTAATTTGTACGAAACTAGACATTGCACAATCAGTGGAGTGTTAGTCGATACATGGCGAATCCTGGTAAAGAGTATTGAAATACTGTAAAGAGGATCCTAAGATGCATTAATGAGGCCTCGGATGTTATATTATGTTATGGGGGTTCAGACTTTATTGTCAGTGGATATGTTGATTCTGATTATGCAGTTGATCGTGATAAAAGTAAATCCACCATAGGCTATGTGTTTGCACTTGCTGGCGGAGCTGTAAGCTAGGTTTTAAAAGTGTAGTTAGTTATAGCTACATCAACAATAAAAGTAGAATATGTAGCAGCTACACAAGCTAGTAAAAAGGTAGTATGGTTACAAATGGTATTGGAGGAACTCGGGCATGAACAAAAGAACATTTCTCTATTTTGTGACAGTTAGAGTGCTTTGTATTTGGTAAGAAATCTAGCTTTTCATTTAAAGACAAAACACATTCGAGTTTAATATCACATCGTTCGTGAGAAAGTGGAAGAAGAAATAGTGGATATGCAGAAAATTCACACCAAAGATAACCTAGTAGATTTTTTAACAAAGGCAGTTAATACTGACACAATTTGTTTGGTGTAAATCCTTTTGTGGCCTGACGAAGATGTGAGTACTATGAAAATGGCAAGATAGAAAGAATAGTGTGAAGATGTGATTGATTCTCTATCAAATCTTCAAGTAGGAGATTATTGGAGGGAGCTAAATGGAGCCGCAATTGTTGACCAAAATGATTGCGGTCCACACCACATTGTTTTTTATAGGAAGCCGCATTCTCTTTGACATATTGATAGGAAGCCACATTCCTTGACATATTAGAGTTAGGCACCGAAAAATGAAGAAAGCGGAGACACATTTGTAGATAATATGGAACATAGTTTGCTTATAAAAGTATCAGAGTTCATTCTCACTTCACTCAATCCAATCTCCAAACTTCAAATAGAAAAGTGAGAAAAATAGAGAGAGTTTCTTCTTATATAAGAGAGATATTGTAACTCTTAAAATTTTCCTCATAGTAAATTTTCCTACTCTTATCCGTAGTTTTTACCCTAAATTTATTGAGGGGGTTTTCCTTGTAAACATTATGTGTGTCCAATTTATTATTTTCGCACTAATATTAGCTGCGACCCTCCTCTATCTGGTCTCGATTTTCTTACAAAACCTTCAGTAAACCTATGATAATCGATAATTGCGAGAGACACACACACACAGAGAGACATTGTAGGATATAAGATCTTGAACCTAGGATTGAATTACTGCATATTTCTCAGGCTATCCACGAACGTTCTTCAATGAAGTTCCCAAACGTGAAAAGTCTCAAACCATGTATGATAAATATCATACTTACTATAGTCATGTTAGTTTGCTACACATTGTTAGTCCATAATTTAAGTTTTTGGTTAAATTGTTCCTTGACCTGGTATCTGAAAGATCCTGGGTCCAGACCTCATTGTTGTCAAAATTTAAACTATACTTGTTTTCCCTCCATTTATTTTTCCTTCCAAGAGAAAATTGAAGGTATTTCCATGTGGCCCTAAAACCGACATGAGGGAAGTAATAAGAGTTATGCTAGTTTGATTTATATTATTTCCACAAACCAACACATCAAACTTCAGGATTGAGTTGTTCTTTACAATAGTAGACAAATATTTTGCTTTACAATTGATATATTAATATGACAACATATTACTATGTGAATTTAGTAGATACAGCAAGATAGTATCATATGTGTCGACTGTTTTGAATAAGAATATACACATACCCTCACTAGAATACATCATATGTAGTCTATAGGTAATTAAACATTTCATTAGTTGGATTTTATAAGAGAGGGAACAAAGGAAATACAGCATAAGAAAGATACTCTTATCTGCAGCATCTCATATTCGTTGTTGGACAATTGTCCTCGTAGTTGCTAAATTCTAGGCTTGTGTTGGTGGAAAACCGCATGGAATGTGGCTGAGTTGCTAATTTCAGTTACATTTTATTCAATTCTTCAAAACCAATCATCTTGATGCACTGGCTGAGAGCAGCCGTTTTTGACTTCCACCTGCTAATGAGATTAGATGCAGCACTATGTTATTGGGTTGTTTGAGTATATTCAAGCACTACTAACGTGATAATTGTGTATTTTACAATAGAGCCCTTGTAACTTCTTTGGACATTGTTGGGACTTGATAATCACGGAAACTCAACTCTTAAACTAATTTGTAAACAGGTCAAGAATCTATCTAAGTTCTGCAATCATCTAGAGCAAGGATTAACTTTCAACTTGTCATGCTTGATAATAAAGAGGAATGTAAGCCGTTTAACGGATTGAGATCAAGCAGATAAGATAGTTTTTTTTGCTGTGTTGATCTATATAGGGCCAGGTCAGATGTAATTACACATTACCACTATTTCAGAGTTTCGGTGTAGTGGTATTATGGTAGGAACCTTTAACATGTTACATGAGCAGCCCAGATTCAAATTCATCGGACTCACATTTACTTTGTTATAAGAATAAAAAGATACTGTTGCATGAGTCATGTTGCAGTCAATAAAAAGAACCCTTAACCGATAAGGCGTTGTTAAAATATAAAACTTTAACTCTCACCCCTTTTAAGTTTTTGTGTGGTCAAAGGGCCCTCTAACAAGGTTCACTTAAGCTCGACCAGGCCTGATCCCCCTCCTAAACTTGGGTCACATCCATTTCAAGTAAGAAATGAGGACGAACAAAGACTTCTAGGCTCTTATTCTGAGATTACTCTGCTTTTTGATCAGGCAGACCTTATGCTTGTTCATCCTATGGACATGGACATGATTTGTCGAAGGTGTTCTTGTAAATCTTTATGTTCTAGAGGAAAATCTTAGAGAATCACGGTGAGAGTTGCACTCTTGTTGAGCATGAGTGTCGTGTAGTCAGTTTATACACTTTTTCTTGCATTTTGATGACCTAGTTTCTACTAGACAGCCTTGGGGCACATGGTGCCTCAGTGAGTGCCAACCTTTAGAATCTATGGTTGGATTTTTTTTTCTATTTCATATATTATTATGGGTGAGTGAAATTTTCTGCTTTCATCTGCTGTATTTCATGTTCAAGAGAGAAACGCAATCCTTGATCTCTTGTTGCATAGACCAGCCTGCAACAAAAACATAATTGATACTTCCATAGCTGGTCTCAACATCTGAAAGTTCTAATTAAATTCCCTTTGACTCTTAATGATGTTCAAGGTGTAATTGGGTTTACCATGTGTGAAACCCACTCATTTATTCAAATGACTCCAATTCCTTATGTTTTTGTTCATTAATATAAAATGTATGAATTTGGTATTATTCATAAATCTAACTGGGAGTCTCTTTGGAATATAAATAAATCAATGGAATATTTGGTTAGAGTGCCATGTTAATTGTTCATAACGCTTAGAGTGCCTTCAGTTCGTTTCAGTCTTCTTATTAGAGGTTTTACATAGGAGTTACTTTTTTTTTAAAGAAAAGAAATTGATTTTAGCTCTGTAGTCCAGAACCTTCCGCGTTCACCAAATTGAAGGTTGTTCCGTCAAATTCGTTCAGCCTTATTCCTACAAAATGACGATCACATTCATACAGTTTTGATTCTTTTTTAGTTTTTGGGTTACTTTTTCCATTGAGTTTATCTTCTACCATGTTCTTAATTTTGTAGCTACCCTCACAGAAAAGTGGTTATCCAATTCTTATCAATTTCAACCTTTACCATTCCTTTTGTCATATAAAATTCCACTCTGTTCCTTAAAATAAGATGTGCCACATGAATAATTTTCTTACAGTTTGGTGTTTGTTTATTTGAAAGTATCTAACTCATCTAACTCATTAAATCTTCTGTAACAGGAAAATCTTTGTGTTCATCATCCTTCAAAAAGGAACATGTACTGGCTTAACACCATCTTGGCCTTCAGGATGCAATAACTTTATGCATCATAGCTCTCAGCTGAACTCTAAAGTAAACTTTATTATCTGTCAAAGGCCGGAAGCACCATTGTTTGGTTGAGCTCATACCTACCAGGTTATAAGGTAACAAGATGGAAATATATTGACATTGTCAGTGTTTAATTCATGTAGAAAAAAATATTTCATCTTTCTTCCGCCTGATACATCCATATGATGTTTTGTTTCGATATGGTTGGTGCGCTGAGCCACTAAGAAACAGAGTACTTTTCTGATCAGTGACATATATGCAGTATTTGGCAAGCCTTCGCTCTTGATTGTAATGGTTGTTACTTGGATCTATCCATCTTTCTTGTTCTCCAATAGAGAAGATCCAAACCAAATCTACTGTGACTCTCAATCTGCTAAAGGTACCCTCTACATCAAATCCTTAGCCAGAAGTGTGTGCTGATTGATTCATGGGGACCTCTCTCTGAAACTACCCCATCCTCAGAAGTATCTGTCCATAAAAACCATAAAGTATCTTCCAAAGACACTCACATGACAACTTCCACCTAGTTTTCTCCTCAAATCCAGTACACGTAACAAAGACATGGCTTGTTATAGTACTTTAATCTTATACAATAATTACTTGCCAATTTTCAGCTTCACATCTTGATCTGGTTCTAAAGATTATCTATATTTCAAACAAAACTATAGGCCTGCATTTGGTTTCTTTTTGCATGCTTGTTGTGGCAAAGTCTCTTTGGTTCTGTGTAGTGTGTGTGTGTGGTCTTTTTCATTTTTTCGCTATTGTATAAAGTATCTATATCCATATGTTTTTGAAATCTCTGCATGTTAAAGGACCTATATGCTACCTGTTAGTAGGCAAATACTGGTTTGATCTTCTGAGACACAATTGTCTAACTGTATTTGGTGTTGCTTTTTTACTTAAGATAAAGTTTTTGTTAAAGGACTTACTCAAGTGCATCTTATAGAAACGGAATTTGACAAAATACAGGTGCTTGATACTTTTCAAATTCAAAGTTCTTACCACGTAATAGAAACATCTCGTAGATTTGCTTGAAGAAGTTTGAATGCGATTGGATGTGAGAAAACAAGTTGCAGGGATCATAAGAACTGTGAAAGGATAAAAAAAAAAAGAAGTTGAAAGTTTGTGCAAAATCAAATTTGAGTGAGCGAGCATGAGTTAAAAAAAAAAAAAGAAGAAGAAGAGGAAATCACATAATTAGGCTTTTCATTTCTTTTGTTGAGACGAGGTATAAAGTTTGGCTTTCCCAAAACTCAATTTTTTTACTTGATTATCCAACATCCAGTTTCAGGCTTAAAGAGCTAAGAAGATAGAGCATTCCATGCAAGCAAATGTCTCAAAAAGCAAGTGTTGGAAAGTCGCGGTAGTTCTTCTAACTCTCTTTAAGTCATACCTTCTTTAAGCACTGACTGTTCATTATTATCCTTAATATTTTGGCCGTACCATTATTTGTTAATCTTCTCTTCAGCACACACTTTAACCAAATCAATAAACTAGCATAATCTCAAGAACGTTGCCACAAAAATTGAAAGAGTTGGCAGATGATTGACTTGTAGTACAAAACCTTGGCTGTATTATTTTCGAGTCTTCTGCTTCATAGTAGATCCCATACTGTTGTCCCCCTGTACCTTTCGACAAAGTATCTATACTCTCCAAATAGTACTACTTTTTTATTGGAAAGCGGGCAGAGAACCAGTTGATACCGAGCATGGAATTGACATGTGCATAAAATCTATTTGTATTTCCGTTTCAGAAGAGGTTCTCATAGTATTTTTGGTTGAGAAATCAATAAGACTTCTTTCACGTCTCGCACGATACCTCATCTCAAATAGTCTCACCTCAACTAGATAATAAAGTCACGGGAGTCAACTGCAACATAGGCTAGCCATTTTTTTTTACCGTGGTTTGAGGCAAATAATACGTTGCACTCAGTTGTCCAGGGCTTACATCATGCCAACAAGTTAGTGACCCAGGCCGTGACAATCAGAAAACCTAGAGTCTACAGAATCAGGCAGTAGATTAGACTGACACGTCTCCACTAAGATGAAGTCGACTGAAAGTGATTCAGTTAGACGAAAAAAGGTCGATAGATGGATACTATCTATTATGTGGCCATAAGATAGAAACTACCAAACAATAGATCATAGGTATCTATTATTGCAGCGAGATAGTTGCCATCAGCCCATCACTTCTCCATGGCTTTTCGACTAAAGGTTGCACTTTGGGGTAGCTTAATTTTACATATTTTTTTTGATGCTCTATATTGCTGATATATGACATCAGACTCAAAAGGACATGTGCACACTGATGCAGTGAAAAGTAACAATAATTGGAAATATTGACGAGAACTGTACCCCATAGCCCATCTTTTTTTGAAGGGATAAGATTTGGTTTGTTCTTGCTGTTTGTTTTTGAAAGTGCCGCGATGGAAGGCGATACTGATGGATGGAGACGTATTTTGTTGCTTGGATTGTGAACATGATAATCTCGAACATACAAGAAAGGTTTGGATTTACAGTCAAGTTTTCTTGACTACTGAATATGCAATAATCGTTTGGTTTCATTCACATCAAGGTAGAGAAAAGGGCTAGAAGTGGAGGGAAATTTGACGTTGGATTTGTTCTCTGCATGTCTAAAGCTTTTGCTATCCCTTTCTTTGTAAAGACCCACTAGAGAAAAACAACAATGGGCAGAGACACAAAAGATAAGAACCCATTTCCAAGGCTTAATCCTCTTTTTTTTCATCAAATCACAGGACAAGTTTAGTAGTTTGAGCTTTTGGCCTCAACCCTTTGGGTGTTTGTTCTAGTGTTGGACTTGACCAAATCACCATCATCTTGTTGTCTTTAGATGGTATTGATTGATGTTCACATGGACCAATCTCCCCTTGGATCCTGAAGGATGAAATGCACATGCAATCTTATGTGGGAGATAGCAGTACAAAGGAGCGTCACTACTGTGCATGCTATAACCGCGCAGAGAAAGGAAAGCGTACCTTTTGTTGGAACTTGAAAGCTAGTTGCAAGGGTGTGAAGCTCAAGTAGGAAGTGTACCTTTTGCTCATGTTCATTTTGCAAAAGGCCCTTTTGCCATAAATAATTGTGTTCCCCATATAGGAATGTGATCTTTTTTTGGAAATTGGGGACTAGTTTGTGAGTTCAAGGAGAAGTTTTAGACAGGTTAAAATGGCTAGAATAACAATAAATTTGGATTATCTGATTGTTCATACTTTTAAGTATAGTATTTATTGATTTATGGGAAATTAGTTTAAGATTTTTTTAAAACACAGGTTAAGTAAGAGTAGCAGAAGAGCAGAACAGGAGACCATAACCAAAGGCATAAGCAGCTGCCAGCTTTCCTAGCTTAATGAAGTCGTAGCATCTTGACACATATATATTGCATCTTGAGATCAGTTGGGTCAATTTAGCAAAGAGTATGTTTACTCAGTAACTTGCTCAAGCACTGCAGGATTTACATATTCCATCTCCACGAAAGTCTATGCTGAAGTTGTGCTGAAAGTTAGCATGTTTTCACTTGGTTTTCTTCATATATTAAATGTTTAACCTTGAGCAGATCCTGAAACTTGCATACCTTGCATTTTTTTTTTCAAGGTCCTAAAATTTTAATCTTGAGCTGCTCTTGGATTGATGTCCAGTATAATAAGTGGAGCAAAACTTTTAGGACTCCAGCCTAGGCAATTAGTATTGAGAGCTTTTAAAGTTAAGCCAATTATCATTTCTGGGAGAGGAATTTAGGGCTTCTTCTCACCTCTTCTCCACTGAGCTAGAAAGGTAACTTCGGTTGCCCTACCTCATCATTTGGTCCTTTTTGTTTTCCTTTCTATGTTCATGTGAAATAAAAGCAATATCTTGATTGATAATTAGTAGCACTACCCATTATTATGACAGAACATAATAGGAATCTGAAGAGATTAAAAAAAAAAATCTTCTTGTCTCTTGAACAAGCCTCACATTTCATCAGTGAATACATACAATCTAGAACTTAGACAATACTCTCAAACACACTTTCAAAATACTCATTTATCTTTTACTTTTTTTCTCCAAGTTTGGCGAGTAGAGGGGATGTACATCTCCCTAATGCCTAGGAGGGCATTGGTAGCACTTAGTAAAGAGTCCAAATGTATCAACTTGACGCATGAAATTCACCATGCTTGCCCAACCCCCAAATCCAAATCCAACCACCAATACCCAAACCACCACGAAACAGTTCATTGAGTACAAACCAGCCCAGCCTCCTAAGAACTTTGGAGGCCTCTCCACAGCATTCTGAAAGCAAAACATCATCCAATTAAAGAACACTAGCTAGCTATATCGTAAGAGTAATGCTAACTGCGCTGCAAATTTCATATTATTTTTGTACTACAAGATACATGCATGCGGGACTAGCATACCTCTCTTGCTGAAGCTGGAGCAAAGACTACCATGTGAGCCAAGGCGGGAATTATGTACACCGTGAAGCTCACAAGGAGAGATCCAACAGTGGAGTTTATGGGGCCAAAGAATGGGAATATAATTGCGAGGAACCATATAGGGATCACCACAGGGAGCCTTGCAAGTGCCTTCTTCAGCAAACTCTTGGTCTCATGCATGCCGATGGCTTTCTCCCATACAAAGTAGAGTGGAGTAGAAGCAAAACCGAAGGTTATAAACTGTATAACAATTGGGATGCAGGAATCAGTAGCACAATAGAGAGGAATTATATCACTATTGTCAAGGTCACCCCGAGCCATTTAGTATAAGTTAGTAAAAGATTGACCACAACGTATGATTCTATGCCCGAATGTTCCTATCTTCACTATGCTTATCCATCTTAGTCACTAGAAATAAAATGTTTGTGAATGAACAATCCGATTTAAGAAGAGTTGAGCTATGCTACTATTTAATAGTGTCCAAGATGTAGGGACTGCAGATTTAATTTTAAAATTTGGGTTTACAAATTGAAAATATGTACTGTCAGATCTGATGTTCACATGGAATACATGCGTAGGAACAAGATTTCCAAAGATTCAGAAGGGTGTTTACCTTCAATTTACAAAATTTCAACTTTTATTTTGACAACATAAGATATATGGTTAGAGTACATTGAATCATCCTAGATTTTCTTTCTAAATAGTTGATTTATAGAAAGTATTTTGAATTTAGAAATCCAAGTTTTAAGTTTAGATCTATAGCATACGCATCTCGGATGCTATCAATTCCTAGCTTGAATCATTTAAGAAAATTTGCAGCGATGCCTATTATACATTGGTTATTACATCTACGATCACCCAGCGAACCATATGTATGTTTTGTGTTAACCAACTTAATTTTGTCCCCTGCTACAGCTGCGTGCAAATGGAACTACACTCATGAGGAGGAGCCAGAACTTTACCTGATGAATGAGCATGAGGATAACCGCGGTATCCCTGAACCCACTCCTTGGGAGCAAGGCGAAAGCATTAGAATGATCCAGAAGCATATCCCCAAATGCCCAGTACACTGCAGAGGCAGAGGGCAAGGTAAGGGTCAGCACGTACAGTGTTGCCATCAGGTATATGAGCTTAAACTTCTGCGGCTTCCACATCGCATGCATAATCTCGCTGCCCGAATCCATGAAACACAAAAATTAGCCACAAAATTACGGAGGAATCATCATGATAACGGCTGCGATTAAGAATCCTACACCGTGACAGCATGGCCTCCAAATGTGTAGAGAATGTTGGTCGCTCCTGTGAAGTATAGCACCATCTTGCTGGGTCCCGAATGTTGCACCCCTTCAACCTTTGAAAAAAGCACGCAAATCTGGCGTTCAGAAATTAAAACAGTGAAATTATTTGAAAGAGGCGTTACAGGGGGTTGAGATTTATGTATTTATACCTGGCCGTGCAGTAAAGACGCAATCGTTAGGTACCAAGCAGTGTACGTCGTCAGTATGAGGCCGAGGAAGGACCACATTCTGTAATTGTGGAAGGAGGGGATGAACACTGTCGTCGCGCAACACGCCCCAAAAATATACGTCCATGTCCTCTTATCTAAGCCGTCATTTATGTAGTAAATATTGCTGCGTAATGGAAAATTTAAAAAAAAGAAAACAACAAAGAGTTAGTTCTTGAAGGGATGGGGAGAAAAAAGAGTTGATTCAGAGCATGAAAGCCTCCCAACTCTTTTGTTTACCTTGCGCAGGCAATTAGTTGGATAACCGCTCCGAAGAGGAGGAAAGTGCAGTTGAAGAGGAGTCCTATATTTCTCCAGTGCTTCCCCAGGAGCCCGTCGAGAACCTCAAACCACTGGAAAGGCATCAAAACAAAGGTGCGCACGGTTACTTTTCTCCTACTGAGATAAAAACTACAGTGAGAGTTTCCCAATACCCCCCTACTTTTTCCAATCATGTGACCGAGAGGAAAACATTCTCTTACCTGAATTACATGATTCCTGAAATCTACCTTCTCCCTCTCTTTTCTAGTCCTGTACTCTAAATAGAGTACGGTAATCAAGTAAGCAGTCCAACTTCCCATTAGCCCGTAGAACAACTGAAGCAGGACCCCTGACACCATCCCTAGCTGAGAGAATGAGTACGGCAATGTCAGCAGCACTTGAGCCACCTGCATCGTGTAAAGATCAGCGTTCATACGCTTGAAGTTATGCGATACGTGCGTATATAGTTTTTTTTTTTTCTTTTTTTTCTTCATTGGTAATACCTGGTTAGAAGAACAACTGAACCAAGCATCGTAGGCTGAGCCGCCGTGCCAAAAGAGCTTCGAGAGCTTGCTCTTCGAGCTCTTTGTGTCTTCGGCCTCTCTCTCCATTTCGACGTAGTTTCCCGCTACGATCGTCTCGACTTTCTCTGATGCCATGGCACCTGCGTTTTGTTTGTTTGTTTGGTATGTTTCTGGGGGTAATGAGGACGGGGAGGAGGCGTGGAGATTTTAAAGGGAGGTGGTGATGCGTTCGTAGGCTTAATGTTGTTACGCCGTGCTCTTTGCTCGCCTGTTTGTTGAGTTTGCTTTTCTTTGGAAAGTTGGAGTTTGGGGCCGGGCTGGGCCAGCAGCGCACGAGCCGTGTGGCCCATGATAGGACTTTTATGCCAAATGAAAAGCCCATCAAGATGAGTTTTATTGTGGTCCATAGCTTCGGGATGGCAACGCACAGCTGAATAAATTACGACATTGCACAAATGGTAGGAGCAGAATTGTTCTGCACCCGGTTAAGGTATTCCGTGCGTATGGCGAATGTGGGCTACGGATCTATTTGTCATCCTAAACCCAATTATTTTTCATGCTTTTTTGTTCGTATTGTTTGCTTTTGGATCCATGAAGAAATTCCAAAATCCAATGATCCAAAGATAGATAGACCTTTGGTGCACCGTTAATACAGTAGACGCTGGATACTTTCTCCTATCAAAGCACGCACAGCTAGTAGAGCGTACAAAATATTGAGGGATGATACATCTTTTTGTCCCTTGAACGGAATATATTTGATACTTCTACTTCTTGTATGTGTGACGCGCATAGATATGTTGGTCTGCCTGAGAGGTTTGGTCAACCATCAATTTACTTGTAGCTGTTGGGGGAAAATCGGGTCTAATCTAGAGTTAATGGGCCTTAAGTAGAAGCTAGGAACTAATTTTAACCCAGAAACTATATCTATTAGGTATTGATCCAAACTCCTATTTAAACTCATCACTCTTTCTTATCTTATCTGATGTTGAACTATATTCACATATTAATCACCTCAACAGTAGTTATGAATCAATTGTTTGATGTTAAATTCCACATCATCAACTTGACGAAAATCAAACTCATTAATTCAATCAAAATTGTTATATCATGCGTGAGATATGAAACTGAATGTAACTCATGAAAAAAAACTCATATAATTGCAAGAGTAAACAGGGACTCGTATGTTTCTCCACAACATTAGTGAGTGTGCCGACGTGATACATCCAGACCCAATCATCAATATACTCATATCTGATGATTTGAATGTATGTAACGTCAATGACACACCCATGATCAGCCTCTGTTGACTATAATGGAATTGGTGTTATATCCAACATTTGGACGTCAATACTATTTCAGATCAAATGTAGGTCAAGTTAGACCTGTTATTCAGCCCGCTCAACTACCATCCCAATATTTATTTTATTTTATTTTATTTTATTTTTTATTAGCATCAAAACATGCTTGGTAGAGACTAGCTAAGAGTGTATAGATAGGAGCCCACCAAAGGAATGGAGGCTCATCACTACATGCACTACAAGGGACCAAACAAAGATGGGCTAAATATATTTTCCTACTAATTAATCTTTGTTATAGCGAGATAAACCAATCACTTAGATGGGGTTAATGATTACATTGGAGATGTAGAGGATGGTGCTTCACATGATTAAGTCACACGTGTGACAACTGGCTGCCCCTTTTATACAAGGCAGGGGTCCTGTGAGATTTGTGGGATTCTTCTTCGGTTGATATTTTATGCACATAGGAATGATTAGGGAGCCCCATGAGGGGGGCAAGCCCGTCTTAGTTTATAGATTTCCTAGGGATCCAAGATTGGCTTTATGATTTAACAAGCTTGAACCTTAGTAATTTGCCATGATTAGTTATGTTAATTAAATTTCATTAGTTATGTTAATTAAGTTTCCATGGGGACCACGATAGCTTGTAATAAGTTAGTGGGTGGTTGGTGAAAGGGATGGTAGTTTTCTCTCAATCTTTTTCTTTCTTTTGTGTGTGACAAAGATGGGTAAGCTTTATCTCTAAAGCAAAGATGAAGATTGATAGTGGCCAAAGTACAAACTCGAGCTCATGTAATCTGGACGCTTATCACGTTGCATTGTCATTATGATGAAAATTAGATACGCTCATGTGCAAGTTACAAGTTTCTAATCTTATTAAAAGAAAGTATGTGTCTATACTTACAAAAAATAATTAAGACTACTAATGAATTTGAAATGTGTATATTCATTAAGAAGGTTACCGGTTGATTCCTCATAATTGATGAAAGACGCTTAACGAACAATTTCATGGAGGAGCAAGACAATCATAAGCTAAATATGAATACACACATGTTATTGACTTCCGCAAAGAAAAGATCATATCTTCTAATCCGCAAGGCGGATTCTGACATATTATATATGAAAATCGCCTATCTCGACGAGACGAAACCAACCAGATTGTCAGATTTCAGAAATCTCATCAGTATCACTAGCTTTTAGTAGAAATCCGAAAATAATTAATATTTAGTTTATTTTTAGTAATAAAGTTGGAGTCTATTTAGATTAGG
>JBAKGM010000412.1:8394043-8412948 GCA_037177215.1 Asparagus racemosus | reverse complement strand
CCCCCCCCCCCCCCCCCCCCCCCCCCCCCCCCCCCCCCCCCCCCCCCCCCCCCCCCCCCCCCCCCCCCCCCCTCACATCTAGGAGAACCTCATAAAGGGAGTGACCAGTCAAACATCACAAGAATACACACTCCCTCTCTTACCCTTTTTATTCACGAGTGCATAGTTGTAGTAAATTGTACATAGTGCAGTAAAATTAATAGGTCAGGTTTTCTACTATTTCGGTGGAGACTCATTGTTTATGACCTACACCCTGGCTTGCCCTAGTTTTTGGGTGGCTCACTTTTGAAAAGGATAGGAGTGAAGAAATGGAATCATGTGGGATCGGCTAGATGCTTACCCTTTGCTTTGTCCTCCACTGCACCTAAACCCTAATTGCCTTTAAGGGCATGCACCCAGAGCCCACATGAGAATATTTGGCCTCAAAGGCTAGAAAGAGAGATAGGATGGAGTGAGTAATTGTTTGTTATGACTCCATGATTCATGTTTGTTTTCTGGTGGATATCACATGGAAGTTGAATAATGGGCCTATAAGTCTTTGACTCACATGGCTATGGACAGTTAATAAGAACTTTGATTCCATTGAAACATATAAACGCAAATAATTAAGGTGTAAATAATTAATTCCGTGTAAATTTCAGAGTTATTTTACAAAACCTCTTGAAATTTTGGTGGGCTTTTGCACATAACCCCCTAAAAGTTTTCTTAATCTTACAAATCTCCTGAACTTTGGGGTGGCTCACAACATTTCCCTTGAACATTCACCTTTTCTCTCAGACTCCTTGCCTATAATTAGCAATTAACTAAAATTTTCTTGACAAAAAGTTTTCAATTTAGTTAGTTGCCATTCAAAGGCAACATATAACTCCTTCCCTCAATTGAGGATTTTTTTTCCTCAAGAAAATTTTACTTATTTTCCAAATACATGTTAGAAGTTGAAAGTTCAAAAGGATTTTGTGAGACACACGAAAGCTTAATTTGTGGGGAAAATTGTGTCAAGGCCCCAATAATAATTAGTCCATGTGATCTGACCCTTCCATCTTTTCCCATTGTGGATCAGACCTAAAAAATGTCACTTCATGTGATTCAACCCTTTATTCCCTACCAACTAAGCACAAAGAGGGAGAGAGAGAAAAAAACATAAATTTTGAAAATACCATCATTTCCTCCTCTCTCTTCTCTCCAGTTCTAAATCTCCTCCTTCCTTCTCTCCTCTCCTCCTCTTTCCCAATCCATCTCCGTCCTCTCTCTCTCTCTCTCTCTCTCTCTCCCCCCACCCCACTTTTTCTCTCAAACACTGACATCCCCCTCCGCCACCACCGACCTTGGGTGCACGCTCCGGCCATGTTGTTGATCTGGGGGTATATTACTTAGAAAAATTCAATATTATTCACTCCTTTTGTCCCACTAATTTTCCTCGCTCTCTCTTTCTTTTCCCCTCAAAACTAAAAAAAGCCCTAATTTGGCCGGCAATGGCGAAACCCTCAACCCTCGAATTTGTCATAGTTCTAGTCAGAGGATCCGTCAAACAATAGATTAGTCTCCGACATTGAAGGTGAAGAGGTGGCGAAGAACGAGGCGGAGGAGGCGGTGCCGGAGGAGGACGAGGAGGAGCTCGAGGCCATTGCAAGTTCCACAAGACCTCTAAACTATTGGTTTGTTTTTAAAAGAAATTGGTAATTTCTATTTAAACATCATGGAAAGCTGAAAATTTAAAGAAATACCGACTAAATGTGATTTTTGTTTGACAATTTTTGATATTAAGTTTAAGTCCAAGGTAGAATATTAAGTCTAATGAGTTGCAAGTGAAGTCTAAGGGCTTGTATGTTAAGTCTATTGGGTTGAATAATAAGTCCAAGAGATTGTATCTTAAGTCTATTGGGTTGAATAATAACTCTAATTTGTTGAATGTTAAGTGTAATAGATTATATGTTAAGTCTAATTTATTAAATGTTAAGTGTAATTTGTTACATGTTAAGTCTAATGCGTTGTATGTTAAGTCTAATTGGCATGATGTTAATTCTAATTGATTGAATGTTAAGTCTATAAAGTTGAATATTAAGTCTAATCGGTTAAATGTTAAGCCTAATTGGAAGATATTTTTGATCTAATGAAAATCATGTTATTTATAGTGAAAATAATATTGAGTCTAAACTGTCTGATGTTAATTGTAATGAGAGGAATGTCAAGTCTAATTTAATGAATATTAATTCTAATTAGAGGAATGTCAAGTCTAATAACTTGAATCTTAAGTCTAATCGAAAGATTGTCAAGTCTAATCTATTGAATGTTAAGTCTCGTTTGTTAACTCAAATTGGTTTGATGTTAATTAAGTCTAATGAGTTGGAAATGAAGTCCAAGAGCTTGTATGTAAAGTCTATTGGGTTGAATAATAAGTCTAAAGGTGGAATGTTAAGTGTAATGGATTATATGTTAAGCCTAATTTGTTGAATGTTGAGTGTAATTTGTTGTATGTTAAGTCTAATGGATTATAATCAATTTTAGAGACTTAACATTCAACGCAATTAGAATTAACATCACGCCAATTAGACTTAACATACAACCCATTAGACTTAACATGTAACAAATTACATTTAATATTCAGTAAATTAGACTAAACATATAATCCATTACACTTAACATTTCACCTTTAGATTTATTATTCAAACCAATAGACTTAACATATAAGCCCGTGGACTTCACTTTCAACTCCATAGACTTAACATTCAACCAATTAGAATTAACATCACGCCAATTAGACTTAACATACAACGCATTAGACTTAACATGTGACAAATTACACTTAAAATTCAATACACTAGACTTAACATATAATCCATTGCACTTAACATTCAACAAATTAGACTTATTATTCAACCCAATAGACTTAACATGAAAGCCCTTAGACTTACTATTCAACCCTATAGACTTAATATACAAGCCCTTTGACTTCACTCCCAACTCATTAGACTTAATATTCCACCTTGGACTTGAACTTGACATTAAAAATTGTCAAAAAAAAATCACATTTAGCTAGTATTTCTTTAAATTTTTATCTTTCCATGACGTTCAAACAGAAATTACAAATTTCTTTAAAAAAAGCCAATAGATTAGAGGTCTTGTGAAACTTGCAAAGGCCTCGAGCTCCTTCTCGTCCTCCTCCAGCGCCACCTCATCTGCCTCGTTCTTTGCCACCTCTGTCTTCAGTGTCAGAGACCGATCTGTTATTTGATGGATCCCCCGACTAGAACTCCGATGAATTTGAGGGTTTCGCCATTGTCGGCCAAATTAGTGTTTTTTTTGTTTTGGGAAGAAAAGAAAGAGAACGTAGGGAAAACTAGTGGGAGAAAAGGAGCGGATAATATTGGATTTTTCTAAGTAATATACCCCCAGATCAATAACATGACCGGAGCGTACACCCAATTTTGGTAGTGGCGAAGGGGGATGTTGGTGTCTGAGAGAGAAAAGAGGAAGAGGGAGAGAGGAGGAAGGAGATGGGTTAGGAGAGAGGAGAGGACAGGAGAGGAGGAATGAGGAGCCATAGAGATTAGATCTAGAGAGAAGAAAGTGGAGGAAATAATGACATTTTGAGATTTTTTTTTAATTTTTTCTCTCTCTGTGCTTAGTTGGCATGGAATAACGGCTGAATAAGGGCTGAATCACATGAAGTGACATTTTTTGGGTCTGATCCATAATGGGAAAAGGTGGAAGGGCCACGTCACATGGACTTATTATTATTGGGGCCTTGAAACAATGTTTCCTAATTTGTGAGATAAAATTTTTTTAAGGGGTTATATGCAAAAACTTCAAGAACAGTATAAATCATTAAAAAAAATTCCTCTTTGAAAACTATATTGAATTATTGGCAATTGGAAATTCTGGTAAACGTCACGTTAAAAAAATATAGTAACATTCTATACTGTCGTTCTAACCTTTTACCTTCTTTTACCTGAGAAGAAAAATAAATAAATTAGATTTACAAATTAGGGCCACAAGTTTTTATCCGTGGAGCACACTACAACTTATACAATCGTTTGGTAAGGGAGTTAATAACAAGTTAACCAGTCCTTAATCTTCTTTATGAGCTAATTCAGCCAAAGGATTTTGACTCGTCACGCCTTTTCTCTAGATCTGATCCCAATGAGAAATAACACTAATTCTTGAGGAAAAAAACTTAATACGCGTTAGTTTTAAATCTAATTTTATATGGGTCTGCTATGGATCTGTTAAGAATACGTTTTTTTTTTTGAAAATTGTCAAAAATGCAACAAAAAGAAAAGGATTTATAAAAAATATATAAAAATAATACAAACAATTTATGAGAAGGACGAAAGGCCAAATCCTTAAAAATTAAATCTGGAAAAATCAGCAAACTATCAATTACTTATGAAAATACTTTTGAAAATCTGAAAATCCAAACAAATGTACATATTACCATGATACATAGTATAGTATTTGGTATTATGGATCAAAGTTGGTTTTTGTTGCCTATAAACCAAAAGCTTCATTTCACTTTTGAACCCACCCACTTCCAGAATTTTTGGGCTTTTTTATCTATAAACCCAAAGGTTTACCTCAATTTATTCTTAAGGCCACCCACTTTCAAAGAGTCTTTTGCCTATAAATAAAGTTTTATCATTACTTATTTGTAAACGTGCCCACTTCGAGAAAGGGTAATTTTTCTATGAACATAAAGTTTTACCTCCTTTTATTTTTAAACCCATCCACTTCCAAAAATCACTCTTACACTTAAAATGCTACATAAAAGTAATCTTAAACATGTTTTATATTTCAGCAGTTTGATATACAACTATTGCGCCATAGAAATAAAGAAGCGTTAATCACATTCAACTGACTGAGATGTGTCGCAAGCAGACTACACCCCAACTCAACCCAGCCAGGCCGAGACAGGCGTTCCTTCTCGCCAGACCGAGACGAAAGGCGTCCATTCTCACCAGGCCGAGACAGACGTCCCTTCTCTCCAGGCTGAGATGAAAGACGTCCCTTCTCGCCAGGTCAAGACATGTGTCCCTTCTTGCTAGGCCGAGACAAGCTGAGACAGGCATCGCTTCTCGCCAGGCCAAGATAGACATCCCTTCTCGCCAGGCCTAGACGAAAGGCGTCCCTTCTCGCTAGGCCGAGACGAGAGGCGTCCCTTCTCGCTAGGCTGAGATGAGAGATGTCCCTTCTCGCCAGGTTGAGACGACAGGCGTCCCTTCTCGCAAGGCCGAGACGAAAGGCGTCTCTTCTCACCAGGCTGAGACGAGAGACATCCCTTCTTGCCAGGCCGAGATGAAAGGCGGTCATTCTTGAACCCCTGACTGACAGCTAGTCACTATCACATTAAATGCAAGGTTGGAGTCATCATTACATCTTTGCTGAAAGTCTTAATGACCCATCGGACCACGACAACACCTGGGACCCTCTGCCACCGTCGCATTAATCATAAGGGTGACTCATGCCACCCACAGCCGACACCTATAAAGTATTAGTGAATAAGCTGACTACTTGGACTCTGTCAAAGTTACATAAATACCCCGTCAGCTGGGTATAAATAGACACATCAACTATTGACCAAAGATACGCAATTTCTGCACACGTAGAGAGAACTATATTAGTTCTTTGATCCCCTTCAGGTCATGACAAACTTGATTGTCGGAGGAATCCACGGAGAACCCAACTCCAGTCCTCTAACGTGTTGCAGTTTTGCATGACTCCCTTCCTATACAAGGATCAGCCATCAAAGGGGATCGAAGGATTCTGAGCTCCTCAGAATCAGCCCTGAATCTCGCTGTTAAGCATCCATGCCTCAACAATGACATAAGTTACGATATTGTTATAGCTTGATATATTTTTATTCTAATTGATTAGGTATGTGGTGTATTTTAAACAAAATTCTTAAACTCTTATTTTGTTGGCTTTTTCATTCTAGTATCGCGTCATTACAAATTGTAGATGATTTTTTCTTATGAACTTAAAGTTTAATTCCCATATATTTTTAAACTCACGCACTTCCAAAATCACTCTTAAACTTAAAAATTTGAGTAGTTTGATATGTGGTGTATGTTGCTATGTTTCGGCGTAACTTGCTATACTTGTTCTAAGTGGTTAGTTATATGATGTATTATCAAATCAATACTAAAACTAATGCCGCCGCAATGCCTGGGTTAATTTTGTTCATTTTAATCTAAGAAGGTTCGCCTCCCTCTTTGTTTTGGCAACAAAAAAGAAAAAAAAAACAGAAAAAAATCTTTTGATATGTGGTTCTCAAGAATCTCAACACAACAAACTAAGCAGAGGTTTGGGAGGTGAAACATTGCTTTTGAATGGTCCAAATCATTCCTGGAGAGACGGTGACTGACACCAACCCTGTCAGGGTCCCAAACATGCATGGGGTCCTCTTCAGTCAAAAGTTTGGCTTAGCATGGATACTTTAGTGATCTGTATTGGTTAAACAAAGGGCCCAAAATTAATTATGATATTGAAATGTTTTTGTGTTCTTCTCATACTCCAAATAAACTACTTTTGTTTTGTCATTTTTTGTCTTTTCAGAACTTTCTTTTGTATGTGAGCATGAAGTTGATGGACGACTTTAATTAGAATGTTTAACATCATGGATTAATTACAGTCAGGTAGCTTGTTGTATGATGTAACTATATGGGTAACCCTGAAATTTGGTTATTTACATGAACAACTCTGCGGAACTTGTATCATCGCAGCCCAAAATCTAACTATTTCTCAACACTGTTTGTTTTTTTGTTGATATATCAACTAACCAATATGAAAATTCCTAAAATGCCCTTTTCACATTCAGGTACCTTGTGGTACAATGTAATTGCACGCATGACCCGAGGATCTAAGTATCTATAAAGGTAACCCCAATGACTAGTTAACATTATTATTTTTCTTTTTTATTTCAACCCAACTACTTTTTTTTAAAATGACATGAAGTTTTCCCTACCTACGACTTCATGTATCAAAAAATAATCACGGATTTTTGAATTAGACAACATGTTTAAACCCTAAAAAATTGACTCCACTTACATTTAAGATTTTGAAGAAAATACTGAAAATAAAAACCAATTGCACAAGAAAAGTTCAAATTATGCATTGGAATACCAAAAAACTAAAAGAATAAAAGAACCTATACCTGTTAATGTGAAGAAATGAACGATTGACAAAAATGTTGCGCTTATATCGACTCCAACACCACAAATATTCAGTAAAAATCAAAACTTTAAGCTTAGATTGCAAAAAGATTGGAAGTGATGTGGGATTTTAGATCATGGGTGAGAGGATTAGAGCAGTGAAGAGGCAAAATGAAGAGTCGCCAAAGTAGAGGAATCAATATTTATTTTGGTAATTTCTTTAGAAGGGTTATTTAGATATTAGTCCCTCAAAACTTCAATTAATCCATATATTAATCCGTCAAATCTGTAAACTTCCTTATTAGTCCCGCCAAAATGCTAAGAAAGTTATGTTTGCATGAAAGGGCATTTCTGTCTTTTCAAGTGCAAAGTTAATCTCCATTAGCACTTTCACTTTGCCATTAAACTTAAGGTTACCTTTGTAAATACCCAAACCTCAGGGTCACCCGTGTAGTTACATTATACTATAGGTTACTGGAATGTAATTAATCCAAACATCATTTATCACTAGTAGAAAATAACGCATCCTAGACGGAATATAGGATGGATACAATTTCATCTAGAATGGCCATCCTAGGAGGAATTTCATTTGGGATGTCAGTCTAGGATGTTTCCATCTAGGATAAACCATTCTAGATGGAATTCCGTCTAGAAAGGGCATCGTAGACGGAAAACACCCTAGATGAATGTCCGTTTATGATTATCCTAGATGGAAAATTCTGTCTAGGATGCTTAATTTGGGGAAACAGTTGGCAAAAATTTTATTTTCCCTTGTAAAATGCAATTAATATCATCTGTACGTCATATTCTCATTCAATATGTTCACAATCAAGTATGAATTTAATATCACATCCAACCAATATTACTTTCCATTCCAGTATCAAATCCGACCAATATATACATTATTCTAAAATCTAGCACGATAATGAAAATATCATTTACCACAATATGAATATCAGGCTTGCTCGCACCACATCCTCCCAATCCAGTGGGATCAAGCTTCACACCTATGATGACATCGATATGAAAATATAGCACGTAGTGTAAAAATGAGATTGGATACAAGAGAATTATTATATTTACCTCTCTCGACCTGTCTATTTTTCTCTACCAATGTAGCATCTTTTCTAGCCTGTACCATATGCTTCAAGTCCTCTAGCTTTTTTAATGCAAGTGGGTGGTTCTTTATAGCATAAATTTTGGAAAGCCTTGAGTCTGGAGGCAATGGTAGATGGCCAATGTCAAGAGTTTTGGGTCATAACTCGGCCCCCATTGCATCAAACGAAAATGAGGTGTCCATGAAGCATCTACATAATTAAAGAAGATAATCAATACTAAAAAACCACTCACCATTATGAAAATATTAACTATTCAATATCTATAGAGCGGGATGGTGCTGACGGCGCGTTAGAGGGTCCGGATGTTGAATAACCTGAGCCTAAAATATCATCTACAAAATGAAAAAATAATTAATACAAACATATATCATGAATAATAAAATTTTATTATAAATGTATTGAATTAGCAGTACCTATATGAGGTGACAGTGCTAGCGATGTGTCCCGAAGATGAATCTGATAATGAAATATCATCCACAGAATTGAAGAAAATAATTAGCACAAACACATCAAGTATAATAAGTTTGAATAATCTAAAAATATTGAATAACTAATACCTATATGAGGAGACAATTCTAGGTAGGCCTCTTGAAGATGACCTGAGCTTGGGGTGGTAGATCGTGATCGATCACGTGATTCATTAAAGAACCTCAAATTCTTCATATGTAAAATTGAATTATGAGATGCAAAATAAGAGATATGTACATATTATAAATATTAAATATTTACTTGCAATTAAATTTTTATAGAAAATTTTTTAAAGATTAATTCCTCTTTTAGTTCATACCTTATGCAACTTGCTCTTTATATTTTGCACGGGATGGTTTTTGTATCATCCTAACTATATTTAACATTGTTTGCTTTCATCTATTGGTCATTGACTTTGTTTGCACATTTGATCAAGAGTCTATATCTATGATTAGAATCAGAATGCTTGCCTGATGCTCTGGATCAATCATATCAAGCATGGTATTCTAAGGGTAGGAGAAGTTTTGCTAAACATCATCAGATGACCCAATTTGTTCATTGTCCTCATCAATACCTTCATTATTATTAGGAATATAGATGGTTAAAAAGTACAAACGGATCAAGTAGATGAATGGTACCCAATATTGAACCCCAAGAGACACCCAACCATACCACACGAAATAGGAAAGTTGAGAGGAGTGAAGAAGCCAAAGATCAAAGACTGACTCAGGATGTCATTCAACTTAGACTTTGGCTTTCGTCAAAGACCAATCCGGAGACGGCTTCTCGACCCGGACCAAAAACTCTCAGCAAGATTGACTCGATTAGTAGGGCTATCTTTTGGGTTAGACCTCATGTGACTGACACTATGTAGTTCAGTTAGCAGACCAAGCAAAGCTAGGTGTATAGCTGCTCTACAAATCTAGACCCTATAGACCATACATACGACAAGACATCACTAACATGATTTGAGTTTTCTCTTAATTGTTTGATCACAAACAATGCCCACTCAACTTATGGACTTCGGCAGATGGGCGATGCATGTAAATCAAGACGCATGGTCTCAAGACACACACTCATTGAACCCAATATATCGCTCAAATCGCTATTGGGTGGAGTGGTCGCAATACGGTGAATCGACTAGACAAAAATAATGATGATGACTGTTGGCCAATGATGCAAGAGGGAAGAGCCATGCTGCATTTAATACAAAATGACTAAAGACGGCGATCATCATGACAAATAGGATCCGCATGATCGTGTGCCTGCAATACATTTAATGAAGGTTTGGTGAAGAGATAGACGTAATAGAATGGCAGTAGATGGCGATAAGGTTGACATGCAAGCATGGAACCAATTGCATGTAGACAAACCCTACATGTAGTCTAAGCAAAATACCATAAATACTTCTTTGCACTTAATGCAAGGGGGAGAAGAGAAGAAAAAGAGACTAGGGGAGGAGAAGAAAAAGAGACCAAGAGAAGGGGGGGGGAGAGGGAGGGAGGGAGGGAAAAATAACTAAGAGATCGAGGGAGAAAAGGAGAGCATTAACTATCTCATTACTCACCTCTACCTCATTCCTGACGATCCCAAGCTCAAACCGCAAAGGGTGATAGTTTATCTTATGAGCTCCATTCATCTCCGACCACCTAGTAAATGATCCTTGATCAGCTCTGACCCTCCTCCTATTTGTCTATCGAGGCAAATGCTTAACAACAAGCTCATCCTTCATCTCTAAGAATTCCTACAAGCTACCCAGTTTGATCTCATTAATGCCATTCAAAGAAAGGTGCTATTTCACCCATACGGTCCACAGAGCTGATATCTAGCCTCCACCGAAAAATCTTCCTAGAATTTCCTGTGTAACTAAAAGAAACTGTATTATTCTTTATTTGTTGTTTTCCTCCGGAGAAAATCAATAAAAGGAAATGACTCTTCCATCATCTTGAACCCTTTTGTGACTCTTTTTTACTAAGAATAAATGGCAATTCTGCTAGGGAGTGATTTCTCCTCTAATGAGAAAGTTGTGTCACAGTACGATGATATAACACCTGGAACGATGGTCAAAACCATCACCGTTGACATCGACTATGCCACTTATGACGTGTATTTAAGAAGCACTAAAGGGAGCTCCAAGCAACCCCGGAGTGCTCCTAGGATATTCATAGAACACCAAGACAAGCTACGGTCGAGGACCCCACTGATGCCAAGACAACCAAGCCTCCTTCAAAGACTAAGTGGACCCCCCGAAGGATGGAGAGCTTGACCCCTAAACACGACAAAACTACACATGATGCCAACCGTCCCATAGAAATCCAACTTGGTGAGGACACGATATCAGTCCTCATGAAATGTCAAACTAAATCAAGTTTTGCCTGGGTAGTCACCAAAACCAACGCCATAGAAGATTTAAAGTATAACAAAGATGCATGGTTGTCATACATGACCTCGTCTGAGCAGCAAGATGGAGGATGACGCGTTGTTACCTCATGTCATGCAAGAAGGAGGGCCCATCAGAGGGCCCAATTAGATGAACGAACCAAGATGACCACTATGCCACCTAGACTCAAGATCCATGCCCAGTTAGGGCCAAGGACAGAAAGGTCTCCCTCCTTGAGAGAGATGAAGAGCCCGGAAACCGGTCATCTATCTCCAGAGCTACTTGAGGTCAAAGTGCCCGCTCTCCCCTCTCTGGCAGTTGGAAGTTAGAAGTCAACTTTCAGTCTCCTATGACACATTAACCCCTATTCCCTAGTACTGTCCACGTCATATCATAACTGTTGGGTATGTCCCATGTTGCACCATATGCTCTCACACTTAGGGTCCAACTAAGTCTCACACATCTCAATCAAGGGAGATTCAATCCTCAAGAGCATCTACCTTTGAGTTTGCTCATTTTTACATAGACCCGACCCAAAAGAAGATGACACTATCAAAAGCATATGGCCAAAGCCAGTAACGAGCCAAGCTTTAGTTTGCTCATGTTTGCATGATAGATTGATGGTGCAGAATCGATCAAAGTGAAGATGAACATCCGGGCAAGAACTCAGAGGAGTTTTCAGACTATCACAAGGGGCCCACATAACAGACTCACTCGAGGATGAGTAGACCATCATCGCGGACTCAAGGCCTTCATGTCACGAACCTAGTATAGAAGAAGCTCCTAGAGATGAACAGTCGATCAGTGCCTCTAACTGTACACAGGCTTCACCATGTCCTTGGCAGCTCGAAGTCCACATGGTGTCTTCTCAAGAAGGGACAAGTGTAAAACACAAAGACATGGCAATACAAGATGTGGGAGAGAACTCCGAACAATCGTCAGACCTGCTATAGGATATCAACCTTCGAGAAATATTAAAGATGATGATCCTGATCTAGGCAAGTGCAATGGAGCACATGCAAGAAAAGATGAAGATGATGGCGGAAGCCTAGAGGTGAATAGACAACTCCCACATGAATTAGAATGTTAGAATCAGAAATGAAGTCGCCAACTTCAATCTGGACTATCAATTTGTGCTAGGGATGATCAACTTGGAGGGAATGATTGACCCTCTCGAGAATAATGCTAACGCCACTTTGGAAACTCCTCTTCTAAACCTAGAGAAAGCCAGAGTACCCAACTGACCCGGCATGGGGTTAGCACCCTTACTGCTACTCGGGTAGTGCATGAACCTCAAAATAGATAGCTCACCCATCAGGAAGAGTGTTCTAATTGATCTATCAATGCGGGACACCACTAGTCGGTCAAAATTGTGGATCCTACCGTAGCAGCAATTTTGACTCGGTTAACAACTCCAGTGGACACCCTCACGAAGAGCCAGAGAGAACCAAATCACAGAACCTCATGACTTTACCTAGCTTTTTTGGATGACATACTGTACCTCAAAAAGTACAATCCTATCATGGTGGAAAATTTCAGTGGTATCGGGTCATCACTACTGCACCTGTGCCACTTCAAAGCATAAGCCAAGTTATAGTTAGATTATGACATCATGACAGTGAGGATGTTTGCTGGTTCTCTCAAGGGACCCCCCTTCCACTGGTTTGAGAGCCTGCCATCAAATTCTATCAACTCGTGGAAGGACACTTGAAGAAGAAGTCCATTGAGAGATTTCACGAAATTGACTCTAAGATAACCTATCAAAGGGCTAAGAATGAAGTCTACAAACTAGGTGAGAAGGTCTAGACCTATATCAAGAGGTTCCACCTACTTAGTCTAGAACTAAAGGGTGCTACGTCTGTGAAGTTCATCATCGACGCTTGCAAGATGTTCCACCAGACGGTATCATAAAACAATTTGGAGTCACCAAATCTAAGACCTAGAAGGAGCTAGAACACTGAGAGGGCGGAAGCTGCGGCTATATGTTTCGGTGATATCCTGGACAAGATAGACAACGGTGGAGGAAAGTGCAAATCTAACGCTACCAAACTGCTCCCAAAAGGAAAGGCTAAGGTAGTGATGGTGGCCGATGCATCGCAGCCACAGCCATAACTCCCCAGGTGGCCTAACAACAAGAATGTCAACCGTAATGGGAATAATAATTTTGTCCCAATGCTTACCCTAACTATAACCGAGTGCCCCTATTAGGGTAGTATCAGACTAAAGGCCATCCACAGCGGTGAAATCAGTTTGAACCGGAGCCTGACTGAGTGGATGTCTACAAGGCAGAGGCAATCCTAGAGGTGGTTGAGACCCTTATTAAAGGAGGGCTCATTCAACTTGGGAGACCTAAGAGGCCTGAGGAAGAAGCGCACACTGATGACCCAAATCATTGCATCTTCCACCGATTTGTGGGACACTGTATAAGGGATTGCATTGTGCTAAGAGAGAAAATCTAGACAATGCATGAATTTGGGTCGCTACAATTAAGGGAAGATTAGAAGCAAGTCATGACTAACATGAGTTATATATAGTTTGGGGGCCTGCATACTGTGAGCATTGTAGATGGGGTGGTCCCTATCCCAAAAGCAGAGCTTAAGATCATCAACTATGACCGCTATAGTCAGCAGACCAAAGGGTTAAATCTTGTGTCCCTATCTAAGGGTGAACTCATGTGGGTACATCCCAACCTTGTAAGAGATGAGCAATGGGGCTTTACCAGGGTATATCGAAAAGGCAAAGAGAGAATGTGTAATAACGTGATTGACCTTTATAATGATGAGGAAGGGCCAATTTTTGATCTTATCAACTTCGAGGAGGAGGCCATTGTGGCAATCACATCAGAAATAGCAACCCTAGTGGTCCGAGAGGAAGAGGTGTTGGTAGGATTGCTGCTCAGAACACGAAGGAAGGACACAGGAGCGACAAGTTGTTTCACCAAAAATAAGACCAAGCCAATGGGTATTATGCCCTACTTGATAGCTAGACAGCAAGCCCTATGGTGGCGTTACCTCGTGTAGCTCTGAGAGAAAATATCCATAGGCCTGGGCCCAACTGATCACACTCATTTGGTATTTTGATTCAATTCAAAAGCACCCTGGCTAGGGAACTTCTCTAGCTAGCCCCAAAGATGAAATCAGCAGTACAAGAAGACCCAAATAACCTGACAGTCTACCTCATTGAGATCCAACCATCGAAGGAAAGATCCAAAGACCATGCATACAAACATTGCTACCGGGTGGAAGGGGACCTCCCTATGGTGACATTTTCCAAAAAGGACATGCTCATACCGTCCATCAAGCATATGAGGCCACTCTATATCATTGAGGACCTGGGATCATCGAAGATAGAGCGTATGCAAGTGGATATTGGGTCGGCAATAAGCATCATCACAAGAAGGATGTTGCACTTCCTTGAGATACCATTATGACGGCTTTGCCACACCGATTCCAAAACCTTTAGGTTCAATGTTGGCAGTAGCGACCCACTCGGGAAGATAAAGCTCAAATTGTGAATCAGTGATCTCAGTTTGGATGTTATGTGTTACATCATCAATGCCAAGTCATCATATAATGTCCTCTTGAACCAGCCCTGGATCCACAATAACATGCTTGTCCCCTCTCCTCTATACTAGTGCATTAAGTACAACGAGCCTAATGGGGTTGAGTGCATAATCTATGTGGATGAGTGATCATTTAAAGGGCTCGAAAGCTAGTATGTTGATGCATGACTTTAGCAAGAAGATCGCCAGATGACGACATGACAAATGTGCTCTCTACTGAGGGTCTTAAGGACACCCCGCAAGCAAGCACCAAGCCAACTGAATCTCCCATCTTGAGCAGTAAACCAAGTGTAATGAGCTCTGAACACACTTGTAATCACACCACTATTACGGGCGGTGTAATGTTTGTCAACAAAGTAGGTCATTTTGATTACTCTTCATGTGTGACCAATCCTGATAATGATCAGGGGATAACCCTAGAGCAATTATGTTTACTAAATTTCAACTAGTTATTCTATATGCATATAGCCAGGCCAAATTCAGGTGATCGAAAAGTCAAAAACCAGCAAGAGGTGTGCTTCGTAGTACCCGCTAAAATCAAATGGCAATATATTTTGGAAAGGCCAGACCAGCCTCTAATTGGACCTTTTGATGAGAAGTCCAATGAGGAAGTCCCACAGTTCAATCATTATAGTGTCTAGGGATAAAAAATAATGCACCATTGAGGGGTACGACTAGATGCACGATAAACATCGAGAAGGGTTGCGCATCGCTAATAAAACTTTTCATCCCAAAAGGAAGAATAGAAGACTAATATAACAAGATGAGAAGAGTACTCTAGTTATAACTAGATCAAGATGTACGAGGATGATTGGGAACACAACACCTTTACAACTCCAAGAGGGATCATTGCTTGCACGGTGATGCCAATTGGGCTGAAGAATGCCAGAGTGATGTATCAATGAGCAATGAGGAGGATCTTTGGTGAACATTTGCAAAAGACTATGGAATATTTTGTGGATGACCTGGCAGTCAAAAGTGGGCAGAAAGAAGGCCACTTACATGACCTAAGGATGATCTTTGACATCATGATGAAATACGACCTCAAGATGAACCCATCCAAGTCGTTCTTTAGTGTGTCTAGTGGCAAATTCCTATGGTTTGTCATCATGGCCAAAGGGATCCATGTCAACTCAGACAAAGTAAAGACAATCTTGGAAATGCCACCATGAGAAATCTCAAACATGTCAGAGCTTTTTAAGGTCGAGTCGCGTATATCAGAAGATCTATTTCAAACCTTTCTAGCCAACCCTTTCCCAAGTTGATGTGCAAGAATGCTTCCTTTGTATGGGATGAAGCGTGTCGAAAGGCATTCGATGAGATCAAGGCCTACATTAACACTCCTTTGGTTTTGGTTGCCTTAATTATAGGAAAACTAGTTATCTTGTACGTTAAGTCTCTTGACCATTCACAAGGTGCCATGTAGCATAAAAGAATGATCAAGGACATGAACATGTCTCTACTACTGAGTCACGTAATGGTAGGAGCCGAACACCAATACAACCTAATTTAAAAAGAATGTTTGGCCCTCCTATTCGCAGTACAAAAATGTGTCACTATCTTGTTGGACAAACCATCTGAGTGGTATCCCTCGTGAATCTGCTTCAGATCCTCATGATGAAACCTGGCTCGTTCAATTCAAGACTGGCAAAATGGGCCATCCAACTCTCCTAATATAAAATCGAGTTTGATCCTAGAAAGCTATTAAGGGCCAAGCTTTGGCTAACTTCCTTGCAGATCATCCAGTGACCGGGTATAAGTTTATGAGCCTAATACCATGACCCATGAATATATTTGACAGATGTGGTTTGATGGAGCTTCCCGAGTGAAACCTGTGAGCACTTCGTTATTAGGGCCAGGATCGTATTCATCACACTGAAGGACACATCATCATGCGATCTTCTCCTTAACCAAGCCATGTTCTAATAATGTTGCTGAATATAATGCCTTGTTGATCAAACTTGAGCTAGCAAAAGACTTAGGGGTAGAACACCTCGAAGCAAAAGGGGATTCACAACTTGTAGTTAAGTAGGTCAATGAAGAGTACACAGTGAAGTACGAAGACCTACTCTCGTACTACAACAAAACTAAGGGCATGATGAAGGGATTCCATGAAGTTAGCATCACACACGTAGCCTAATCGCAAAACCCATATGCTAACGTGCTTGCTGGACTAGTGGCCACTTTAGCATTACCATATGGGACCTACTGAGATGCGATGGTGGGCACTCAGTGCATGTATTGCCAAAGCTAGAACTCAAAATACTCAAAGTTGCCGAGGCCAACAAAACAATGACCATTGTAGGGCTTTGGGACTAGCATTTCCCCATTATCAATTGTGTTCTCCATGGAATTCTACCAAAAAACCTGAAAGAGGCAACATTAGTGTGAAGACGCTCTGTTAGGTTCTACTATGATGCTGGCACAAATATGCTTTATCGCCACTCATTCGACGGGGTGCTTCTACGATGCTTGTCCATGAAGCAGGCTGAGAAGGCAGTAAAAGGCCCATGTAGGTATGTGCGGGACCCATCAACTTGGTCCCAAGCTCCACAAGTGGCTTTGATGGTTGGCCTAATATTGGCCGACAATGGTCACTAACGCCATAGAACACCCGAAACGATGCCTTGCTTATCAGCACCATGCTGACTTCATCCATCAAGCCCTAGAGTATCTTCATGCAATGATGTCTTCATCGCCATTTAAAATATGAGGGATGGATATCATTGGTCCAATCTGTCCCCCATCCATCTGAGGACATCCATTCATCCTGGCCATAATCGACTGTTACTCAAAATGGGTCGAAGTGGTGCCCCTAAAGGAAATCAAAACCAAGAATATGGTCAATTTCTTTAGACACCATGTTGCACACTATTTTAGTGTGCCCAAACAGATTGTCCAAGACAATGGCCCTGATTCATCAGCCATGCATATTGATGGTTCTGCAACAAATTCTGAATTTAAGATGTGGCCTCTACGCCCTACAAACTCACAGCTAACGGATTGGCTGAAGCCTTAAGCAAAACCATCATCAAGATAATGAAAAAGTTTATCTCAAGGAATGAGCACGATTGGGATGAGAAGTTAGGCTAGTGCCAATAGGTGTACTGTAGCTCGGGTGAAACCTAATAGGGAATAGTCCATTTGCTCTAGTGTACGGATGTGAAGCCATCATCCCATTGGATCTCCAGATTCCATCACTCTATACCGCCTAGAAGATTTGAATGACTTCAAAAAATAATATTCATCTATGCCTTTGGTAACTAGAAGCCTTGCATGAGAAACACCTAGCTGCTCAGCAACACATCGAGCTCTACCAAGCCGCGTTCAATAAGAAGGTCAACAAGAGGATATTTAAGAATGGGGACATGGTCTGAACCATGAGACGACCCATGATTCCCACACACAATTCATGAAGGAAGTTCAATGAGAAATGGGTGGGGGCCTTCGTAGTAGAGTTAGTCTACTTGAATGGTGACTACCGCCTCATTGACGAAAAGGGGAGTTTGTAAATGTTCCTGACCTGTTGGCCAATATTTAAAATGATGCCACCCATGACTACCTAGGCTATGGGGATTTCCTAAGTAATTAGGAATTTCCTTAGGATTTTGAATTTGGGTGTTTTTTCTTTTTCTTTTTTGCGTGCAACGCAAGAAGGTCCCTTTTCAAGAATTAAAACATGTATATATCTGTGCCTCATGAGATCTCTGATCATGTATTGTAAGAGAGTGTGGCAAAAAATTGACTGATATACCAACAATAAGTATATGAACATCTTTATTATTAAGCAAAGTAGCATGACAAGAGAGGGACAGAGTCGCTAAGAGCCCCAGGCTTCATAGCTCAAACATTAGTTTTAGCTCCTTCTCATGTCCGGCCAGCTCATCTTGAAAGCTCTTCATTTCTAATTCCTGAATGTGCTAGTGAAAAGTTGGGTCATTCAGGTCGACGAATCCCTCAAGTTTGACCCGAGCCTCTCTAACCTCCTTCTCCCTAAACGTGATCTCGCCCTAAATTCAGAGAGCTACCTCGATGAAAGGTTTAGCTTCCACTTGGACATAGGCCAATCTTTGCGTTCTCTAGCACAGATTGCCAATGGGAAAGTTGTTACTCAGTCTCTAGACCAACTATTGATTGGCCTCAATTTCTATCTTGTCACGCCCCGCTTCCCAAAATACACGGAAACGGGACGCGAACAAGCCCGCGACGTATTAGATCGGGGAGTGTAA
>JBAKGM010000412.1:8367524-8387657 GCA_037177215.1 Asparagus racemosus | reverse complement strand
TCCCGCAAAATAGAGATCCCCGCGTTTGTTCTAAAGGAAAAACCACAAAAAGTTGTATTTTTATTTCGATATTCTCGTTGTAAAAGTCCTTATAAAAAGGCGAGCTGTAATTTTGTAATTTGTTTGCAAAAGATAAATTTGTAACAGGTTCATTTTACAGATTTAATGAGAATGTCTCCTACAACTATTTTTCCCGCGAACAAAATTCAAGTAGAGAAACTTAGGGATCTAGAATTAAATCCACTAGTTAATTTCTTTTAGGATTTATAAACTACTCTCATTTTAGCATATTTACTTTAGGTCTACTAAGCATAGATTATCAAACCAATTAAAGAAAGCATAATCTATCATATTATCATCTAAGCAAAAATTTTATTTATTAAAAGAATAAAGAACTATATATTAAATATAGAATTCATAAACATAACTTATCAAACCACTTAACATAAGCATACATTATTAAATTCTTCTTCTACCAATTAGTTCTCTAGTTGATTAACTTAAACATGATCATTTTAAGTATAAAGAGAGTAATTCACAAACCATAAAAGAAATTGAACTCATTTTATACAATCCTAGATTTCCTAAAGAATTTAGTTACCCATATTAACAAAAAATAAAGCATGAAAGAAAAATAAGAAAATTATACTACAACGCAAGATAAAGAACAAGGAAAATGAAGTCAAGAAAATGTAAATCTACTCTACAAAACTTGAAATAAATCTACATTACAAGCATGGAATAAATTTAATTTACCAAACATTAAATAAAAATAAAAAATAAAATCTTAAAACATGCAATTTCTAGAATAAGAAAATAAAAAGAGGGGAATAAAAATTTGCATTGCAAGAGCTTAGTCCTTTGAAGACAAATCTTCATCTTCACTTCGTCAACAAAGAAGAAGGAGAATGAAAATAAAAAAAGATATTTTTATTTATGGAAACTTAAAAAGTTTACAAATTGAAAAACCTAATTAAATGTCCTCCTCTCCAAAAAGGAGCTCACAAAATTTTTCATCCCCAAACCCCTCACTCTCTACTCCTATTTACAGCTTACTGCAATCAATAAGAGCTATTGGATTAGCCTTGAGCTCTAAGAAATAAATCTCAACCATACGCTGTTTCTGTTACAAACCAATTAGTTGGCCAATTCGTTAGCTAATCGATTGGTTAACTGATTGGTTCCTAATATGTTTGATTCTTTGTTGATTTGTTGACCTGATTTTTTCTAAATCTGTTGGGCTTTTGTGGGCCTCTTCTTGTCTTGATCTTGGACTTCAATAAATAGTAGAAAAATAATGGAGTTTAGTTCTTTTGGGCTCTTATTTATTAATTTTTCATTTCCTACAAATTAGGATAAAAACGCGTTATTAGTTGATATATTTATTCAAATAAAATAGATACTGAGAGTATAAAAGTATAATAAAATGTGATGATCACTTAGCCTTCGTGCACTCATACAGAAAAGAAGAAAGGCGTGAGATAGGTATCCACCTGGGTCCATGTTGGTTAGTAATTGTGCCTTTAAGTACTCAAATCTGCTTAACTATTTTAACTTTATATTACATATGCCAATTTATTAAGATATGACTCATTCTCCTACATAAAGTACAAATGGTAGAAGATGCATTAGAAAGTAACATGTGCAAAAAGAGTTAAGTGTTTCCCTTGATAAAAGAAGGTTGATACTTTTTATTTTTTTTTGAATGGAATAACCAAGTCCACTTTTAGCTTTTGCATATCGTTGATTATAAATTTCCATGTTTAAACCTTTAGAACCTAATGAAAATTTTTGATGACTTTTTCCAAATCAATGTTTCTGGACATAAATTGTTCATTTTTAGAAACTAGGGTAGTGCATCTAGTTTCAAATTTTCTTTGTTCAAAAGACAACTTACACAAAAACTCATTTATCCTAGCAACTAATTTTTTAATTTCACTTGATTTTTTAGTTAGTTGCTTCATGTCTCTATACATGAAACATTGTATACATTCAAAAGAAATATTTTCACTTGCATTGTTTAATGTATTCAATTTGAAAGAAAGATTATCAAATTTCTCACTCAATAATTTATTATCCTTCTTTAAACTTGAATTCACCTTTTAAACAACTTTATATTTTTCAATAAGCTATTTAAATTGATCCAACATGTTATTATATTTAGAATATAAGTCATCGTATGTAGGGTATACCTTACTATTGGAGCTCTCATGTTCGGATTCATCTGAATTACTATCTTTAGCAATGAGATAACAATGTTCACTTTTGTCATCATCGCTCGAGCTACTCTCCGACCCATCCCATCTAGTCACTTTGAAACTTTTGCCCTTCCTTATAGTTCTTTTTGTTCAGCAGGCAATTCTTCCTTACGTGATTGGATTCCCTACACTAAAAATAAGTTGATTCAGTATCAGAATCAGTAGAATAATATTTATTTACTTTGCTTGTATAGTGATCACATTTGTCTTGTAGGAAATTTTGGCCATCTTTTGATTTGAGGAAGAATTTGAAGCCTTTTACAATTTAATCTACATTGTTATCTTTCGTACTCTCAGAACGCAATTTTACACCCATGTTTGCCCTAGCCTTTGATTTTACTATTTTTTCTTTCAAAACTAACGACTTCCTTTTGTAGTTATCTTATGAATTAGCCTCTTTCTTTTAATCTCACTTCATATGTAGGAAGATTCCCTACAAGATTCTCAAGAGTTAGTTCAGAAAAACTTTACAATTCTTCGATAGCCGCTAACTTTGGTTCTCAATCTCTAGAGAGAGAATGACGATTTTTTTCACACAAGCTCCTTATTATCATATTCTTTTCCCAAAGCTTTTGATCTGTTTACAATATCTATGAATCCAGTGAACATGTCGTGAATACTCTTCGAGGCCTTCATCTTAAAATTTACATATTTACTCATAAGCAATTTAAGCTTCGCCTCTTTCACCTGTGAAGTTCCTTCATGTGTAACTTTCAAAGTACTCTAAATTTCCTATGTAGTAATATAATATATCACAAAACGAAACTTTTCAGCAGTTTAAGAATGATAAAGAGCATTCATAGCTTTTGCATTAAAGAATAAAGCATTTTGTTACTAGAGGAACACTTATCTCTAGGAGTGACAATAGTGGTCTCGGGTACAACAGTCGTAGGTTCACTATAGCTAGTATTAACAATACTCCAAACATCAAAATCGCTAGATAACAAAAAGACTTTCATGCATGCTTTCCAATAGGAGTAATTTGTCCACATCGAAAAGTAGGGGCCAGTTAACTTTGTTTCCCCTAAGAAAAGCCATTGCGGCTATCAAACTAGAAATCTCTACCCTAGTTTGTGAATCCTAAATATGGGTAATAAGGCTTTGATACCACCTGTTGGATTTGAGGTGCAAGCCTAGAAGGAGGGTGAATAGGGTTCCTACCATTTTTTGCCAAAAATAAGAACATGCAGCAAAAAAGATAAAATAAAAGCAATCAATGATAATCAAACACAAATAGCAACCAATCAGGAACACACGAGATTTTATAGTGGTTTGAAAAACATTACTACGTTCACTCTTCCTACTTGTGAAGGGGCTTTCTCACTATGCAAAGAGTTCTCATGGATCACAAAGCCGACTTAGTAGGCTTACAAGACAGGACCGTGAAATCTACTCGAAACTAGTCATCCAACCTAACTCTCTACAATGAGTAACACCAAGCCCTAACTAGTCCCAACCATTAATTAATCCCAGCTTGAGTACGCCGTAAAAACAAGTTCAAAGTAAAACCAACACAAATATTTAAAACTTAGAATATCAGAAAGATCTTATAGCCCTTAAGCGTAGCTCAATGAAGAACGATATAGAGAGTCAATCCAAGGATAACTCTCCTCATTGAAACGATCCGAAGATGTTGTGCGCGATAAGTAAGAGTCTATCGAGGCTCCGGGGGTCAAATCCTTCAATGAAATCTCTCACAAATCAAAACCCTAGAACTCTCCTTTTCTCTCTCTCTTTCAAGTATATTAAGTCCTTAATAGGCCAGGAAAAATATATCCTAAGATAGAGATTGGAGATAAAAGAAATGATGAATGAGTGAGATTAAATCTAAAAATTTTGCAATCAGCGTGTTTACCATCGATGGTGGCTCTTGACCATAGTGTCGATTCCCCATCTATGGTTGAGAGGTCCATCGATGACATAAAAGTGTCTGGAGTAAAAATTATCCATTGATTAGTTCTATTGTGAAAAGGTACCAAGGTATTTGTGTCGGAGTCGACCGAGTTGATGACGTGCCTTGGTTTCACCCTGAAAAGGTACCAAGGTCTTCATGTCAGAGTCAACTGAGTTGATGACGTGCCTTAAGTTTACCCTAAAAAGATACCAAGGCCTTTGTGTCAGAGTCAACCGAGTCGATGAAGATCAAATGGTGAGGACTGCGTATAGGTTAGTACACAGCACAAAATTATCTCTTATTTATAAGAGTATTTGAATTTGGCCATATATTGAAGAGGTATCCTCCAAAATGGTTGCATTTAGTGACAAGCGTGCCTTAGTGACAGAATTTATTGATTGTCGTGAATCTCAAGTGGTGATGATAGCTTCCTAACTGCTTAGTTCGAGCGTAGGAGATCACGTGCTCATGTGAGAAGAGATGAAAATCCCCCATGGTGGACGCCATTGTTGATGTCCTGGGACTCAGTCGCAAGATTAGCAGGTAATCCAGAATAAGCGACAGGGCTTAGAGTAGATACAAAAAATGTATGTCCCTTCATCTCCTTAAGTGACTGATCCCCTGCTCGACATAAGAAAGCAGTAAAATAGACACGTTAGAGGATCGGAGTTGGGTTCTCCGGTGATTTCTCTGACGATCAAGCTAGTATAGAGCTTAAGTGGGGAATCAATGAACTGAATAAATTTGGAATGTGTAGATGACGAAGTTAGCCGGAAATGACGTACCTGTGGCCCTCAAGGGGGAGGGATTGGAGAAGAAGAAGCAGATCCTCCTAGCAGTAGGCGATGAGCCTATATCTATACCCACCTGAGAGGGATAGAAGTGTAACTCTGGCCGAGTCCAGGCTGGCAGATGAATTGGCAGATAGTATACATGTATCGACTTAGATGAAATGAATCATCACTGAGCTTGACATGATGGTGATTGAGAAGGTGTGGCGCTGACGAAGGGTGGTAAGTCATGGAGACTCGTGGAGAGGAAATGATGACGATGGCCAGCTGTTGGTGAGGAGTTCGATGACAAACCGTGTCTCGATCTAGCTCTACAGGTGGGATGACAAGTACCACCTTTTTTCTTGACCTCAAAAGTTGTCGACCCGGCCTTGAGTGAATGAGGGGGTTGACTCAGATGATGAGGCCGAATGAGAGCTTGTCTCGACTCGGCCCTGCTCGGGAAGGGATGAGTGTCCATGCTACCCGAGTCTCCTTGGCGGGGCCGTGGCTGATCTGTTAATTAGTTGCTGACCTGGGACACGTGTCGACTCTAAGAGGAGAATTAACACTTAAGGTTAATTGTTGACGAAACACTTTGAAACTGGAAAGAAGAATATGCCACAGAAGAAGTCAACTGGGGTTATATTGAGTTCATTTGTAGCTGTTGTGCTGGTATTAGTGATATGAGCAAAGTTTGTAATATTTTTATTAAAATGTGCTTTGTAATATTTAGTTTTTTAATAGTATTTTGTCCTACTTTTGAGAAGCTTCAGTTTTATGATTTATATTGTTTGTTGAAATATTGTTTTAATGATTATCCTATAATTTGGATGTCAAGCATAATAGCGGGTTTTTGAAAAAGTAGATAAAAGAAGAAATAATTGAGAAGCAGCGGCACTTCTGTGATGGGCCCACGTTTTAGGGAAAACGTTGGCAAATGCCAACGTTTGTGGAAGAAACGCTGGCAAACTGCCAACATTTGTGAAAAAGTAGCTCGTTTTGTAGTGCACGGAAAAGAATCAAGAACTAAAGGCCAAGTTGCCAACCATCTCACATGTCATCTTTTGCTCACTTGTGGTTGAGATTAGAACATCTTTATTGCCAAGAAAAAAAATAACTAGCACATGGCTTCGAAGTTCTTTCATATAATTTTTTTCTCTAAATTCCCAAATTCAATATTTGAAACCTAAATGGAGAAGTTTCAATAAGGATCTAATTTACTAAACTCAAGTTGGTGTAGTTTAATAACCCACTATAATATCGAACTTCCTTAAATAAAAATTCAAGCACGAAACATTCTTAAATATTTTTAGATGTATATTTATGAGGACAATGAGACGCTACCGAATCTGACACCAACATCTCAACTCTTTCCACACTCCGCCTCCTTCCTTCAGAATCTCAAACACGCTAGTATTCTGACATCTATGGCATCTCCACCCTTCTCCTCATGCTTTGCCTCTCCGAAGATCAAACAAAAGGAGAGAAGAAAAAAAAAAAAAAAATCTATAAGTTCGAGTTCCTACTGTAGTTTAGTAAATCGCACACTTCAATTTCAAACTTCTACTAACTAAATATACAAGCAAGAAACACGCTAAATTATTTTAGATGAAAGATATAAGGATTTATCACTTAAATCTTCAACAACTCTGCACTCATGGGCCCTTACCGTTAACCGCGTTTCATAAGGACAACAACAAGCTACCAAATCTGGCACAGACATCTCAACCCCTTCTGTGCAACACGCCCTGTAAATAGTCACAAGCTTTCTTCACAATCTCAAACACACTAGTAGTCCTCCAGCGCCTATGGCGTCTCCGCCCCTCACCAAATGCTTCGCCTCTCGAAAGACAAAACAAGAGGAGGAGAACAGCAAAAAGATCTATCAACACTACAGAGATGAGCTTTCAAAACTCCCGGCTTTTGACGGTTGTTCCATGTTAAAGCTGTACCTCTACAAAGGTTGGTTCGCTCCCATGACCGCCATAGTCAGCACAGCGGTGGCCCAACACCTGTTCCGAGCTAAAGACTCCGATGTAATCCTCGCAACGATTCCTAAGTCAGGAACAACCTGGCTCAATGCCCTCCTCTTTGCAACTGTACACCGAAACTCCTCGCACTACGACGCTCATCACTACTTGACGACACTCGGTTCCCATGTGTGTGTTCCCTCTTTCGAGGGTCACACGTACGTGGACGATCAGATCCCCGACCTGGACATGCTCCCTTCTCCGAGGCTCTTTTCTACCCACATCCCATTTCATCTCCTACCAGACTCTATTAATCGCTCCGGATGTAAAGTGGTTTACTTGTGTCGCAATCCCAAGGACAACTTTGTTTCCTTGTGGCACTATGTCAACAAGATAAACCTGAACAAAGGGGCAGAAGCTTTGTCGCTCGAGCAGAGTCTTGATTATTTCTGCAACGGGCTCTCCTACAGAGGCCCTTTCTGGAATCACGTTCTCGGGTATTGGAAGGCAAGCTTGGAAAGGCCCAAACAGGTGTTGTTCGTAACATACGAAAACTTCATGAAAGACCCAAAAGCTGAGTTGAAGAGGTTGGCAGAGTTCACAGGATACCCTTTTAGCACGGATGAAGAAAAGGACGGAGTTGTGGAGAGCATTCTCACATTATGTAGCTTTGAGAGGCAGAGTGGTTTAGAGGTGAATCAGAAGACCAAAACAAGTATGGAGGGTCTTAACAGAAGCATGCTTTTTAGGCGCGGGGTAATCGGCGACTGGGCGAACTATCTTACACCAGAGATGGCTCAACGAGTGGACGAGATCACAGAAGAGAAGTTCAGAGGGTCTGGCTTGAGCCTTTGAGGTTTAAGGGTTATCAGTTTTCATGTTCCTGTTGTTGTTTGCATATGTATGAATTATTATTAATGAAGAGCTTCAAATATTAAATTGTGAGTCTGATCTATGTAGATAATGTTACCTTGAACAAGGGATGGATGTGTTTATTATCAGATCTCGTGTGTTGGGGTTTCTAATCAATAGATCTTTATTTACTTGCTGTTGAATCTAATTTTTTGCAGAGGATCAGTAAACACCGAGCCATCCATGTTAGATCAGGTCCAAGCATGAAACAAATGATTAACTTTTTAGAAGTTATACATGTGAATTAACTTAAATTCTCTTCTTTGATATGACTGCTGCTGAGCCTATAATCCCTGAGGATTTTCATGAAGAGTTGGATTTGGACTTATTATCCTTTTATCATAGACTAACCATCATTAAATGGTTAGGAATATCAACTAAATATTGGAATAAGATAATAGTAAGTTTGGGTAAATTTTTTGGAGAGGACAAGTTACTTCATAGTGGAGATTTTTCTTGAAAAAGGAACTCGGATACATGATTGCAAATAGATGTAGATGACTTTGGTTAAAAAAAAAAAGAGGTAATTGGTTGAGTTTTAGATTGAAATGGGGGTTTAAATGGTTGATTTTTATATGTCAATCGATCAATTTTGATACTTGAAAGATATTAGGGCAGAAATTTACAAATGCCATTCACTCTTTGTTAACGGATAAGCTTGATTAAAAAAATATTTTTGTTGAGATTACTAATCTCTATCAAACTAATTTGTATCAAGAGAACCCACTAACTTATTTCTACATCTCACATCCTTTATGAACTTCATAAAGTCATCAGCCTAAAAGAGGGGGGAAAAGGAAAAAAGGAAAAAAGGAACCACGCCGGAAGAAAATACATCCTCAGCACCGAAATTCCCTTCCCAAGAAAAAAATCTTCATCAGACCTACAACTCACAAAGAGGGAAAATGCTAAAGAATCCCCTTTGAAAATCCCCTACAAAAAGAAAAGACCTACAACTCTCCTCAACAATTGATAAATGCCTATGCAACTCAATAGAAGCCATCAGCCCCTTAGTCTTCCTCATCCACAAACGTACAACACCAGCCGATCAAAATAAATAACAAATATATATTGAGTCTCTGTACTTTTTTAGAGCTTGTACACTCCCTCTAAATCTGAGTCTCTGCACTCATTATAGAGTCTCTATACTCTTTTAGAATCTCTGCACTCCCCCAAATCTGAGTCTCTGCACTCATTATAGAGTCTCTGCACTCTTTTGGAGTCTCTATACTCCCCCCAGAGTCTTTGCACTCTTTTAGAGTCTCTGTACTCCCCCCGAGTCTCTGTACTTTTTTGGAATCATTGCACTCCCCCCGAGTCACCATGCTCATCCTCAGAGTCATGTACTCCTTCCGAGAAATCGGCGTTCGTTTTGACACAATAGCGAACAAGACTCAGACTAAAGGAACACAAAAGATAATAATCGGTATTACTTTGTATTATTTCAAAAAAAACAAAGGGGGAGAGTATGGTTTCAAATCCCTATTTGCATACGAGGTATTTACGTCTCTGCTTCAGATAACCTTTTTGGTTGATTAAGCTAATCTGATCACTTAACTATATATGAAAGGGATTTACTTCCAGATTCAAATCATATCTTGATTGGGTTTCTTAAATTATTGAACTCCAACACTGTAGAGAATATCATAATTGCATGAACAACCTTAAAGACAAGGGTGCAAGTAAAATTTGGAAGCTACAAACAAATCCCCTACATCGCAAACAGCGCCTTCACATCCTTTAAGAATCTAAGAGGTCGTACATCAAGTCTAATTAGCCATTGAGATTCTGAAAATGTAGTTTACTCCCTGGTAAAACTGCAGAATTTGCAGTTTAGTCCTAAATTTAAAGTTTACACCCTAAAAAACTGCAGAAATTGCATTTCAGGGTAGTTTTGCAATCCAGTCTAGAAAATTACAATTCAGTACCTGAAAAATAAAAAAGACTACCAAATAGTCCAGATAATTACGGTTCAGTCGCTGGAAAATCAAGAAACTGCAAAACAGTCCAAAACTTGCAGTTTACTCCTTAAAAAGGACGGTAGAAATTACTTTTTCAGCCTAGTTTTATAATCTAGTCTGGAAATTACAGTTTACACCCTGAGAAAACTATAGAAAGTGCCTTTCAGTCTGGCTTTGCAATCCAATCTAGAAATTGTATTTTGGCCCCCCTATAAATTCAGAAATTGCAGAAATTGTGCGTTCATTCGTAGAATTCCACGAACTGTGGATTGATCCCTGAAATGTTGAAAATATAAAGACAAATTCAAGTCATCAAACTTAGCACGGACCTCTGTGTCCCTACACTGGATGAAAAATATTTTGTGTTAAAAGAAAAGCACTCGAAAATAACTTTGTGCGAAAACATGCACCAATAAGTTTAAGATCAAAATGTTCAATTGTGTTGAACCTGAAGTCGTTAAACTAGTCCAAATACACAATCCGGACAAAATTTCCAAATTCGACCTCTACATCGTTAAACTGGAGCAAATTCCAAAATCAACCTCTACGTTATTAAACTGGTCAAAATGTTGAACTCGAGCTCTATGTCCTTAAACTGGAGGAACTTTCAAATTCGACCACTACATCGTTAAACTAGAGCGAATTTCAAATTCGACCACTACGTCACTAAACTGGAGCAAATTTCAAATTTGACCCTGTATGTCACTAAATTGGATTTAAAATTAAATTTGACTTCCACGTCATTAAACTGGACCAAATTTTAAAATTTACCTCTATGTCTTTAAACTGGTAAAAATTCTAAATTTGACCTCTACATTGTTAAACTACACAAAATTCCAAATATGACATCTACATCATTAAGCTAGACAAAATTCTAAATTTGACCTGCACGTCGTTAAAGTGGGCCAAATTCTAAAATTGACCTCCATGTCGTTAAACTGGGCCAAATTCTAAATTTGACTTCCACGTCGCTAAACTAGGTTAAAAAATCCAAGTCCCATTTCATCGCTCCAAGTCAAACCCAAAACCAAATTTCAATCGCTATCTTAATTGGATGCATTTATCCGCAGCTAGTTGAGATAGGCAATTTTGACCCACACTTGCAACGATAACATATTGGCTAAAGGCTGAAGGACCAGTTTCTGCATTCTCCGTTTTCTACTCCAACCCATTGCTTAAAAAAACAATTTCTAGCTTAATCATATAGTTTTGGGAAGATGGTATGCTGGGAGAATAGCGGTCCAAATTTCAGCTTCTACTAGTCACTCAGTTTCAGCATCCACTCTTCATTCCTCACTTGTTTTGGTCAGATGAGGACAGGGTGAGAATGTGATGGGATGGGGAACATGTCAGCAAGTGAGAGAAGTGAGAGTACAGACCATATCAAAACCTCCAGCATGGTGCGAGAGGTTCTAAGCCACTTTTGTAACAAACAGGGTGCCAGTCAGGTCATTTCACTGCCCCCTGTGTGGCTTACAGAACCCACACTATGCGGCTCACAGAACCTGCTCTGTGCAGAGTTCTAATGAGATCCCTATTCGAGAAGCAAGGGAGGCTAGGGGGGGTGATGGTATTGGAAGCATACTAACAGGTTAGGGAGGCGAGGGAGGGTGTGTTCAACTTTTCAACCATTAGAATTAATTTATAAATGCACTCAATAAATATATGTGTTATTAAAGGAAACTTTGGAAGAATAGCTTTCATTTATTTCTCAACCTACTGAAACTATCAACAAAGTATCATTACAACTTAGTGAAATAGCCAATTTCATCTTGGATTGAATGTTTAGTCTCGTTTGTTTAGTGCTTTCTAGCATACTTCTTGCACGTGTTGCTAATTTCACATTTTATTGTTTGTTTTCCACATTAGTGGTGTTTTTTGATGTCTTAATTTCACATTTTATTGTTTAGTGTTTTCTAGCATACTTCTTGCCGAATACTGGATACATGTTTACTTTTCCGTTTTGCTTCTTCACTCTATATGCAAGCTTTTGTTAGAAATTAAACTTGATTGTGGTTATTAAGATATTAGTAAAAATTATAAGAGTTACAAATATGAAGAATTATTATATGAGTTACAAATATGAGGGAGTTTTGAAGAATAAATTGTTATTATTTGCATGGGGGTTATGAAAATGAGAATTAACGTCATTAATGTATTAGACGTGCCCTAGTGCTATATAAAGCCATGTTATGTAGTCATTTGAGATGTGAAAAAAATATTCATTAATAAAATATTATGTTTTTCCTCCTAGTCTATATTCTCTTTAATTTAGCCTTTTATATCCTCTAAATTCTACATTTTGGTATCAGAGCCATTAAAAAAAAGCCCCCTCTGAGCCATGGCGTTAAAAGGTAGTTTTCAATAACAAACTCTCAAATTAGTCAAAAAAGACTATGACAACTGGTGCATAAGAATGGAGGCTATTCTTGGAGCGTTGGAAGTGTGGGAGATTGTAAAGGATGACTACACCGAGCCGGCGACACCACAAGATGAGGAGAGTCTAAACGAAGAGAATTAGGAGGAACTTAAAGCTGCAAGAAGAGGAGACAAGAAGGCACTCACCACCATCCATAAAGCTGTTGATGAAGCAACCTGCGAGATAATTGCCTCAACTAAAACTTCCTAGGAAGTGTGGGATATTCTTTGAAAAACTTGCAAAGGTGTGGAGAAGGTAAAAAGAATTCATCTCTAGACTTTAAGGGGTGAGTTTGAAAATCTAAATATGAAAGATTCTGAATCACTTTCGGATTATTTTTCAAGAATTATGGTAGTTGTGAATAAATTAAGAAGAAATGGAGAAGAACTAACTGATGTTCGTGTCATGGAAAAGATTTTCTGCTCTTTATATCCAAAATTTGATTTTATGGTTGTAGCCATAGAAGAATCAAAAAATTTGGAGGACGTGATGGTGGAAGAACTTATAGGCTCATTACAATCTCATGAGCTAAAGGTCTCTAAGAAAGAAGAGGAGACGTCACTTGAGCAAGCACTACAAATCAAGCTCATCTTATCAAGGGAAACAAAATTTCAAGGAGATCGTGGTCGTGGCCAAAGAGGGCGAGGTGGAAGATATAATGGAGCACAAGGTCGAGGAGAAGGACATAGAGGAGAAACTTGGCAATCATCACAAAGAGCCCAAGGAAGAGGTTGGTTTTTAAGGCCATATAATCGATCAAGGTACAAAAAATCTCAAATTTAATGTCATGTTTGCAAGAAGTTTGGGCACTATGCTAATGAATGTTCTAACAAAAGAGAAGAGAAGTCTAATTTTGTTGACAAAGAGAGTGAAGAAAGAGTTTTGCTAAGGGCCTATAAATATGCTACCACAATTCAAGAAAGCAGATGGTACCTCGACATTGGTGCAAGCAATCATATGTTTAGAAACAAGGAGTTATTTGGAGAGCTTGAAGAAGGAGATAAAGGCGATATAACATTTGGTGATTTATCAAAAAGGTTGGTAAAAGAAAAAGGTAAACTACTTCTAGAATTGAAGAATGGAGTTCAAAAATATATTTTCGATGTTTACTATCTACCGGATATGAAAAATAACATCTTAAGTTTAGGCCAATTCCTTGAAAAAGGATATGAAATTCATATGAAGGAGTTAGGCCTTTCTATTCATGATGGCAATAATACTTTGATCACACATGTACCTTTGTAAAAAAAATAGAATGTTTCCACTAAGTTTGAAAATTGATGCTAAATGCTTTCAAGCAAAAATTAAAGATGAAAATATTTTGTGGCTTCTTAGATTTGGTCACCTAAATTTTGAAGGGCTAAACTTTTGTCAAATAAGAAAATGGTGACATGAATTCCGCAGATGGCTCCACCAAATGAGAAGTGTGAAAAGCGTATTGTTGGCAAGCAACACTGAAAAAGCTTTCAAGGAAGAAGGTCAAGAAGAGAAACACAAGTTCTTAAACAAGTTCATACGGATGTGTGTGGTCCTATGAAGCCATATCCATTGGCGGAAGCATGTATTTTCTCACTTTTATCGATGATTTTTCTACCAAGACATAGGTTTATTTGTTAAATGAAAAGAAAGAAGTTTTTCAAAAGTTCAAAGAATTTAAAAGCATGGTGGAAAAACAAAGTGGATTTTTTTTCTTAAATCTATAAGATCAGATTGTGGTGGAGAATATAATTCAAATGAGTTTAAGAAATTTTACAAGGAGAATGGAATTAATCATCAATTGACAGTGCCTTATTCACCTCAACAAAATAAAGTTCCAAAAAGAAAAAAAATTCTTAATATGCTTCAGTGTATGTTGAATGAAAGAAGTGTACCTAAAGAAGTTTGGGCTGAAGCTGTTTCTTGTACAGTTTACTTGTTAAACAGGTTTCCAACAAAAAGGCTATTGAATATCACACCAGAAAAAGCATGGAGTTCCTATGAGCCAAGGGTGGCTTACTTAAAAAATTTTGGATGTGTTGCATACACTAAGGTATCAAAGGAAAAGAGAACAAAGTTAGAGGACAAAGGTGAAAAATGCATTTTCTTGGGCTATGGTGAGAATTCTAATGGCTATAAATTATATAATCCTCTTATAAAATTGTTATTTCAAGAGATGTTGTGTTTGATGAAGAAAAATTGTGGAACTGGAATAGTAAGGAGAAAAAAAGAAAATGTGTTGCTTGAAAATAGTGAAGAAAATAATCTTGAAAATCAATCATCACCTCAAATCGAGACAAATAATCCAACACCTCAAAAGGAGATTCTGACTTTGATCTCGAGCAATGAGTCCTCAACAAAAACACCCAAAACTAGAAGCATCCAAGAATTATATGATGTACCAAGAAGAATTGATGGATTTAACAATGATGAATTCAATATGCTTTGTCTTTTTTCAGGTTATGATCCAATATCTTTTGAAGAAGCACAACAAGAAGCAAAATGGCGAAGAACAATGGATGAAGAAATTCAAGTTATTGAGAAAAATAATACATGGGTGCCCGCTTCTCTCCCAAAAGGACATCAAGCTATTAGAGTCAAATGTGTGTACAAGACAAAGAACAATGCAAAAGGCGAGCTGGAGAAACACAAGGCGCGGCTCGTGGCAAAAGGTAGCGACAAGGAATTGGTTATGATGTAGTTTTTGCTCTAGTGGCACGCCTTAAGATGGTAGGGCTTCTCATGTTTCTTTCATCTCAAAAGCAATGGAGAATATTTCAAATGGACGTTAAGTCAACATTTTTAAATGGCTACCTTGATGAAGAAGTTTACATTGAGCAACCGTTAAGATACAAGAAGAAAGGTGAAGAAGACAAAGTCTACAAATAAAAAGGCTCTCTACGGGGCTCGAACAAGCTTCGAGGGCATGGAATTAAAGGATTGACACATACTTCATACAACATGGTTTCTCAAAATGTCTTTATGAGCCATTGTCGTACATAAAAAATAATAAAAGTGGTGATATTTTATTTGTTGTCTTTATGTTGATGACTTGATCTTCACGGGTAATAGCACCTCGATGATCAAAGATTTCAAGGCATCCATGATTAGGGAGTTCGAGATGACTGACATCGGGCTCGTGGCATATTTCTTAGGCATTGAACTAAGAAAAATGAGAGCGGCATCTTTATTTCTCAAACAAATTATACCAAGGAGGTGTTGAAGAAATTTACCATGGAAGATTGTGACCCCGTAGATACGACACTTCAAGCAGGTTTGAAATTAAAAAAGAAAGGTGAAGGCAATGCTATAAATCCGACATAAAACAAAAGTCTTGTTGGAGGTCTCCACTATCTCACATGTACAAGGCCCAACATTTCATATGGAGTTGGATAAGTTAGTTGTTTCATGGAGGAACCAATGATGTCACATTTGAAGGCTGCGAAAAGAATTCTCTGGTATGTAAAAGGAACCATTAATTATGGATTTTTTTAATCCCTTATTTGGATATTTGAAGCTTGTAGGCTCTAGTATAAGCGATTGGGCCAGAGATTTAGGTGGTGGCAAAAGCACGTCCGGATTTGTTTTCTATCTTGGAGATTCAGCTTTTAGTTGGTCTTCGAAGAAGCAACCCTTTGCTACACTCTTTATGTGAAGTCAAATATGTTGCAGCCTCATCATGTGTATGTCATGCAATTTGGCTTTGAAACTTAGTGCAGGAGATGAAAGTGCCACAAGATGAAGCAACAGATATCAATGTTGATAGCAAGTTAGCCATCCAACTAGCCAAAAATCTGGTGTTCCATGATTGAAGCAAGCATGTTGACACTAGGTTTTATATTATCAGTGATTGCATAAAGGAGAAGATCTTCAACTCACAACAAGAGAACCAGAGAACAAGTTGTAGATATTTTCACAAAGCCCCTCAAGACTCAAATTTTTCAGAAGCTGAGAAGACAACTTAGTATTACACTTTTTGGAGATTCAAGTTTAAAGGGAGAGGGGGTGTAATTAAACTTGATTGTGGTTATTAAAATATTAGTAATGATTATAGGAGTTGAAAATATGAAGAATTATTATAGAAGTTGAAAATATGAAGAATTATCTATCAGACTTTAAAATGACAAGAACAACAAACTATCGTCTATTAATTATAGTTTACCGTCTTCTCTTTAAAAATTACATCTTTGATCAAACTAGTCATGTAACTTCAATCTGTGTTGGACTTATCATTTCTTAGTTGCTTGATGAATCCTAAAGTTATTATAAGTTCATTTTCAAGAATTACGAAATTGGGATTTTGTGTTAACTACATAAGCTAAGAACAAAAATCCAAAACAAATAAAAAAATTTCATCAAGAAAACCCAAAGTTTGAGAGGGAGACGCTTCTCTGAGGTCGAGGACGATGAAGGAGAACAGAATGGAGAGTGATTTTTCTGGTGACTCGACTAAATGGAGGCTTGTTGCACAGAAGATTGGGAAAGATTAAAAAAGGGGGAAAAAGGGCGAAGTGTCGCGTTTGATGAGAATGTACTGCCACATGGTAGATTTTAATTCGGTTGATGTACCATGTATAGTGATGATGTGGTATTTATAATGTACTGGATACTTTCTCCCCACGTAGATCTTCTTCTGAGAATATCGCTTAACTATTCTCTCGACTTCTCCATGCATTTCTGAAATCTTCACCAAGCGCGCTGGAGAATACCTTCGACTTTGGCTCCTTGCTCTGCACCTAATGTCACAGATTTTGCAATTGACATCCACTAACTTCTGCTAATATACTTGTTGTTATAATCTGTTATATTAAGTTTCCTAGTACATTTCATCAGATAAATGTTAGCTTGTTCGTTGTGATTTGATTTAGCACACATACAAATTCGATTGTATTGAAGATAACTGGTCAATTAAAGCTGCAGTTAATAATTTTACTATTTAAAGATATTTTTTAATAAGAAATTGGATAGGAGTCGACATCTCATGCATAAAAATGAAGCACATGCGAACTGTGCAATTTTAGAGAAAGATGAGAAAAATATGGTGGTTGAAACCCTTAGGCAAACTTAGGGCTCCTTGTATGCCCTCTATATATATACACATTGAAATTTACATATATACCCTCACCTCTTAGAATATTACAAATACATCCATATGCACTATTCACCCCCCCCCCAAAAATCTATGCAGATGGGTAAACGAACAGATTGAACTTCAACAACTGAAACTGTCGTGCTGGCAAACCTTTGATAAAAATGTCCACTAGTTGATGTTGATTAGGAACATAATGCAAAATCAAATCACCGTGTGCAACATGCTCACGAGCAAAATGATGATCCAGCTTGATATGTTTACTGCGATCATGTAGAACGGGATTTGCAGTAATGTAAGTGGTGCTGATATTGTCGAAAATTAGGTGGACTAGATGATGAATAACTATACCAAGCTTCACCAATAGGTATTGAATTTACATTGCCTTAGATAAGCTAAAGGTCGGTATTCAACCTCAGTGGAGGACTTGGAAACAATAGATTGTTTTTTGGAATGCCACGAGATAAGATTTGGGCAAAAGAAAATTACATGACCAGTAGTTGAACGAGAGCTATCAGGACAACTCGCCCAATCTGCATCAGAATAAGCAACAACAACAAAAGATCCCTTCACTTTGTGAAGTGTCACCACCATGACTTGCACTGCCCTGCAAATATCTGTATTTACACTTGACAACATGTAAATGTGATGTGAGGTGCATGCATAAACTAAAATACGATATGAATAACAAATGTAATGTCAGGTCTAGTCAATGTAAGATACTATAAAGCACCTAACATACTTCTATTTTATAGTATCAACTAATAAATCACCATCAGCTAGGGATAAAGCGATCTTGGCCGCAAAAGGTCTACAGGCAGGCTTAAGAGTGTGAAGGTGAAATTTTTGCAACAAATCTAGAACATATTTATGCTGAGTCAAGAAAATGGTATCCAGTGAGCGAACAACCTGAACACCTTGAAAGTAGTGAACATCACCAAGGCCCTTCGTAGTAAACTATGATGATAACGGTTGAATGAAGTGATGTATAAGCATGGTGTAATTGCGAGTAAGGACAATATCATCCACATATAAAAGGAGAATGATAATATGAGACCCACGACGGTGAATGAACATGCACAATTTGGTTTGACTACAGCAAAAGGCAATAGAAAGGAGGAAACTACTAATACGATGGAATCAAGCATGAAGTGCTTGTTTCAACCCATAAATAGCTTTGTTTAACTTACAAACATGATGTGGAAAATTAGGATAAACAAAGCCCTTAGGTTGTTTCATGTAGACTTCCTAGTGAGTAAACCATGGAGAAAGGCGTCTTTCACATCAAGCTGTCGTACAAACCAACCACTAGTGATAGCCAAGGATAAAACAAGATGAATGATGGTTGGTTTGACAATAGGGCTAAACATTTCATGAAAGTCTATGCCAGCTTGCTGATGAAAACCTTGAGCAACCAACCTAGCTTTATACCTCTCAACCGAACCATTAGATTTGTATTATATTTTGTAAATCTACTTACAACCAACCAATTTTTTTTGTTCATCAAATGGAACCAGTTGCCAAGTGTTATTATTAATGAGTGTATTAAATTCTTCTGCCATAGCCTGTTGTCACTTAGGATCTTTTGAAGCTTGTGAATAATTACTTGGTTCAATATCAGTAGACATTGTATGTAATGATAAAATATTGCATGGTTTAATGATAACGGATTTAGATCGAGTTTGCATTGGATGAGTATTGATACTTGTACCAAAAATAGACATAGGAACTTGTGTAGGGGCAGAAAATTGTGTGGTATCCGTAGGGTGACTATCAACACTAGATATATTAGTGTTTGATGATGAAGGTGGTGTGGTTTGGAAAAAGATGGTGCATGAGATGATGAGATAGGGCTACTAGATTGTGCTCGAATAGGGTGACTCATGTGTACGTCTGATGAGGAAGACAACATGGGAGAAGTTGAAGAGGAGCACGGGTGGAGATATGAGCAAGAGCTTGGGTTTCTCAGAAGTAGAGGTCGAATGTAAGGGTTGCTGAGGTCGACTCAGTTGAGCAACATACGGTAGACTCAAAATTGGCGAGGAGGTCATTGGTGAACAACCTGGTGAGGGAGTGTCATGCAATGATTGTGTGGTTGACTCAAATGTTGTAAGCTGTGTAATAGTGATGCATGAAGTCGTGAGTAATTGAAGAGGTGACAAGTCATGAGACTTGTTAAGAACCAATTGAGGGTATAGAAAGACTGATTCATGAAAAAGAATATGGCGATTGACATATACACGACAGTAGTGGGATCAAGGCATCGGAAACCTTTATAATGAGGGGCATAGCCTAAAAATATGCATCGTTTAGATTTGGGTTGAACCTTACATGATGTTTGAGATGAAAGGTTTGGAAAATATTCACAACCAAAAGTTTTAAGAAATTCATTATTGGGCATGCATTTAAAGAGTTTTTCATACAGTGAAATTCTAGCTAAAATAGACGTAGGGAGACGATTAATAACAAAAATGGTAGTATAAAGTGCATCTACCTAGACTTGGGACGGCATTTAAGCATCAACAAGAAACGTTTGGGCCCTCTCAATAACATGGCGATGTTTTTGTTCCGCAACATCATTTTGTTGTGCTGTGTCAGGACAGGATTTTCAAAAATAGATACCGTTAGCTAGAAAATGTTGTTTAAAAGTTTGATTATCAAATTCTTTTCCACCATCATTATGAAACATGTGAATTTTGTATGAAAACATATTCTCAACAAGCTTTTGAAAATTGCAGAAATGTGTGAAAACTTTAAATTTTTGTTGCATTGGATAAATCCAAGCATATCGAATATGATCATCCACCAAGTAAACATAATAGCGAAAACGCAGATTTGAGAAAATAGGTGATTGCCAAACATCAGAATGTATTAAAAATAA
>JBAKGM010000412.1:8354678-8367424 GCA_037177215.1 Asparagus racemosus | reverse complement strand
TCGCTGTCGTCTGGGAAGGAAGTATTACTCCCTTAATCATGTATATCATCCTCAGTGAGGGTTCAGGACCATAACACCACCCGATGGGACAAAGTCGGGTAATTCTAACCTTCTTGAGCTCAGTTCACTGAGAAAGAACATTGAGCTTTTTTGGATATCCTCCAAGACTTTTGTCTTTTTGCTTGGTTTCAGAGGCACTGACGTTTCTGATCCTAAGTGGTTAGATTCTATGTCATCTTTATGCGCTTGATCTCCTCTCGGAGAGGATTTGATGACTGGTCTTTTCCCCCTTCGAAGAGCTTTGGTGAGGTTGAGATACTGATAGGAACTTCTCAAACATCTTCTCCAAATTCTCAAATCGCTCATCTGAAGCTTTCTTTTGAGCTACCATTTGAGTAACAAGATCTTCTCGGTTTGTCATGTCTGATACCCATTGTCATTCTTGACTTGAGCTAGGGGTCGTGCTTGATGCTATGGTAGAGTTAGCATCTTAGAAGTAGGTTGGTCCACTTGAGATGGAGCCTGCGATATTCGTGTTTGGAGGAAGGGGTAGTCTAAAGGAATTGCTATCCGCGCCTTCTTCCTCATCTCCAGAGACTACACTAGTTATGTTGACTAAGAATTTTTAGAGTATACCCTTTCAGGTACGTCATCGTCGTTTAGCCTGAACCTCTGAAGGCTCAAGACTGTCACTAAAATGGCTGAAAACTAATTCCTTTTCAGCAATAACTTTGCATTGGTAATTTTTCTGAACTGCCGTAACTACTTCCTTAAGGGTCGCACAATGCTGACATTGATGAGCTCTCTTTAGAGATAGGAACTCTATTAGATCAGCAGTAGTTCCAAGTTGATGGCACTTTTCATAGCCAACTTTGCCACTTTAAGCCTTGGCGTGCGAATGTTGCTTACGGCGACGCTGGTCAGACTTTTGTTTAGCAAGGTTAGACAAATAACCATTAGTGATGTTAATCCCTTGTGGGAATTTACATGAAGGATTACCCCCATTCTTAGCTTCTACCAAGGAAGCATAGCGAGCATCACGAGATGCTTTAAATCGAACTCCCAAAGGAGTTGTGGACTGATGTCCAAAATCAAAAGACGTAATAACATCTTGACCTTCGCTTGACACGAGGTCGAGGTTTCTTCACTCTAGGCAAAGTTCATTTAGCTTCCAGCTAAGTTCTAACTGTCTTTGGCGAAGGTCTCCTTTACACACATGGGGTACAATGTAGACCTGATATTCGCACTGCGGTGAATTTTACGACAACTTCTTACAATCACCGTTGATGAAGATTGGTTTGAGGAAATGAATTCCTTGAACTTTGTTTGGTCAAATTTAATAACCAATGATTTAGCAAAAGACCCGAGGGTCTTAGTGTCAGTCTGCGATACAATTTTCTCATTGGAGGAGAAAGTAGTTCCCAGTGGAGTCACCATCCTATTTTAGGTCTTTTGAAATTACAGTTAACTCAGATTACAATAAGAAGACTTATAATAAAACTAAGGAAATTTATTTTTCATGGGGTTCTTTTCTGAGTGCCGATGGAGCGTTGATCGTGTACTCTATTGACGGTCTGACTAAGACGATGAGTCTTTCACTGTTGTTGAAAACTTAGTTGCTTGGAAGATAACTCGGTCTTCTCTTAGAACTAGAGCACGAGAGAAATGCAAGTGCGAGGCTTGTGATCTCTCCTTGTGTGTGTGTGTGTGTATGGGTCGATCTGGGTCATGTCGAATGCAAAATCTCCTCCTCCTTTTATAGGCTAAAGAGAGTGTTAATGGCCTTTAATTGGGGGTTAAATGGTCATTAAAATAGGAGATAGTGGGGAGCAGTTATTCACTTGAAAATATCTTTTAAACAGCTATTTGGCAAGGTTCATTGATTCAGCGAAGCTGGTAGAAGACGTTTGGGTGAGGCTTGCTTGGATGTGGGTGAGCCTTCTTTGAAATTATGGATGACATACTTGGGTCACTATGAGCGAAGTTTGTTGATTGGCGAACTTCGTCTGTGAGTTTAAATTTAGCACAGAGTTTGATTCATGATTTGGCCAACTAATGACGCCTTTGGACTCGGCCTGAAGTCTAAATTAGGAGTCGACCCATTCTTAGCTCGGTCAGGTCGATATGAGATATGTGGAGGAGTTCGCATGCTTTGTTAGCTGGACTTTGCTATAGCTTGTTGTGGGCTCGAGTTTAGGCACATTTGAAGTGTTTAGCTTATGGGCATTCACTTTTTAGATCCAAGCTGGATATTAGCCTGGATGAAATATATTTAAACTGTCTACAGGAGTTAGTTTGAAAATCTAAAAATGAAAGATTATGAACGACTTTCAGATTATTTTTCAAGAGTTATGGTAGTTATAAACAAAATAAGAAGAAATGGAGAAGAACTAACCGATGTTCATGTCATGGAAAAGATTTTACGCTCATTGGGTCCGAGATTTGATTTTGTGGTTGTAGCCATAGAAGAATCAAAAAATTTGGAGGACATGGCGGTGGAAGAACTTATAGACTCACTACAATCTCATGAGCAAAAGGTCTCCAAGAAAGAAGAGGAGACGCCACTTGAGCAAGCACTTCAAAGTAAGCTCACCTTAGAAAAAGAAACAAAATTTCAAGGAATTCGTGGCTATGGCCAAAGAGGGTGAGGTGGAAGATATAGTGGAGCGCAATCAAATTTTGGAAGAGGTCGAGAAGGACAAAGAGGAGAAACTTGGAAATCATCACAATGAGACAAAGGAAGAGATTAGTTTTCAAGGCCATCAAATGCATCAAGGCATGAAATCCTCAGGTTCATTGTCATGTTTGAAAGAAGTTTGGACATTATGCTAATGAATGTTGGTATAAAGATTCTATATATTCTAACAAAAGAGAAGAGAAGACTAATTTTGTTGACAAGGAAGTGAAGAACGTGTTTTGCTAATGGCTACAAAGATGCTACAACAATTCAAGAAAGCAAATGGTACCTCGACACCAGTGCAACCAACTATATGTGTGGAAACAAGGAATTATTTGCAGAGCTCGAAGAAGGACATAAAGTTAATGTAACATTTGGTGACTTATCAAAAAGGCTGGTAAAAGGAAAAGGTAAACTACTTTTAAGGTTGAAGAATGGAGTTCAAAAATATATTTCCGATGTTTACTATGTTTCGGATATGAATAACAATATTTTAAGCTTAGGCAAATTACTTGAAAAAGGATATGAAGTTCATATGAAGGAGTAAGGCCTTTCTATTCGTGATGGCAACGATACTTTGATCACACATGTGCCTACGTCAAAAAATAGAATGTTTCCACTTAAATTTGAAATTTGATGCTAAATGCTTTCAACAAAAAATTGAAGATGAAAATATTTTGTGGCATTTTAGACTTGGCCACCTAAATTTTGAAGGGCTGAAACTTTTATCGAATAAGAAAATGGTGATAGGAATACCACGATTTGCTCCACTAAATGAGAAGTGTGAAAAATATATTGTTGGCAAGCAATACCAGAAAAGCTTTCAAGGACGAGGTCAAGAAGAGCAACACAAGTTCTTGGGTTAGTGCATACGGATGTGTGTGGTCCTATAAGGCCAATCTCCATTGGAGGAAGTAGGTATTTTCTCACTTTTTCGATGATTTTCCTGCCAAGACATGGGTTTATTTGTTAAAAGAAAACGAAGTAGTTTTCCAAAATTTCAAAGAATTTAAAAGCATGATGGAAGAGCAAAGTGGATTTTTTCTTAAATCTATAAGATTAGATTGTGGTGGAGAATATAATTCAAATGAGTTTAAGAACTTTTACAAGGAGAATGGAATTAATCATCAATTTATAGTGCCTTATTCACCTCAACAAAATGGAGCTTCAAACTGAAAAAATAGAATAATCCTTAATATGATTTGATGTATGTTGAATGAAAGAAGTGTACCTAAAGAATTTTGGGCCGAGACTGTTTCTTGTGCAGTTTACTTATTAAATAGGTTTCCAACAAAAGTGCTTTGGAATATCACACCAGAAGAAGATTGGAGTTCTTATAAGTCAAGGATGGATCACTTGAATATTTTTGGGTGTGTTGCATATGCTAAGGTACCGGAGGAAAAGAGAAAAAAGTTGGAGGACAAAGGTGAAAAATGCATTTTCTTGGGCTCTACTGAGAATTCTAATGGCTATAAATTATATAATTCTCTTATTAAAAAAGTTGTTATTTCATGAGATGTGGAGTTTGATGAAGGAAAAATGTGGAACTGGAGAAAAAAAAAAAAGAAAATGTGTTGCTTGAAAATAGTGAAGAAAAAAAAATCTTGAAAATCATTCATCACCTCAAATCGAGACAAATAATCCAACAACTCAAAAGGAGACACCGAGTTCAATCTCGAGCAACGAGTCCTCTACAAAAAGGCCCAAAACCAAAAGCATTCAAGAATTATATGATGCAACAAGAAGAACTGATGGATCTAACAATGATGATTTCAATATGCTTTGTCTTTTTTCAGGTTATGATCCAATATCTTTTGAAGAAGCATAACACAAGGCAAAATGGCAAAGAGCAATGGATGAAGAAATTTAAGATATTGACAAAAATGATACATGGGTACTCGCTTCTCTTCCAACAGAACACCAAGCTTTTGGAGTCAAATGGGTGTATAAGACAAAGAAGAATGCCAAAGGTGAGGTGGAGAAACACAAGGCTTGGCTCGTGGCAAAAGGCTACAAGCAACAACAAGGAATTGACTATGATGAGGTTTTTTCTTTAGTAGCACACCTCGAGATGGTACAACTTCTCACGTTGCTTGTATGTCAAAAGCAATGGAGGTTTTTTCAAATAGATGTTAAGTCAACATTCTTAAATGGCTACTGTGACGAAGAAGTTTACATTGAGCAACCATTGGGATACAAGAAGAAAGGTGAAGAAGACAAAGTCTACAAATTAAAAAAGGCTCTCCACGGGCTCAAACAAGCTCTGAGGGCATGGAATTCAATGATTGACACATTCTTCATACAACATGGTTTCTCAAAATGTTCTTATGAGTTATCCTTGCACATGAAAAATAATAAAACATGGCGATATTTTATTTGTTTGTCTTCATGTTGATGACTTGATCTTCACATGTAATAGCACCTCGATGATCAAAGATTTCAAGGCATTCATGATTAGAGAGTTCGAGATGACTGACATCAGGCTCATGGCATATTTCTTGGGAATTGAAGTAAAGCAAAATGAGAGCGTTATCTTTATTTCTCAAACAAATTATGCAAATGAGGTTATAGGCATTGAAAATCGCTTATCAGTGCCCGAACGTGACTCGTGACAGTGGATTGGCAATCGACGAGCTATCTAACGATGCAACGGTGAACCATTGATGCCCCACGACTATTAACACCCTACGCAGAGTTTTCGGCGGTCCCGCTAGCTAGTTAGCAGGCGGGGGTTCAAGGGGGCAGCAGACCCCTTGCGGGTTCGGGGCAGCGCCCGGGAAATTTTTTTTCCTTGGACTTACGGTGGGCCATTGACGACGTAGTCGGCAAGGCGTGCAGGTTAGCAAAGAGAACCAATCGCACTCCAATAGCTCTGAGCCAAATCGGACTTGGATCGACAGAATCAGATTCAAACGTTGACGGGATCGAACCGATCGGATTCTGGAATCAACAGAATGATCAGCCGAGTTTTGATTCGACACAACAGGACGAAAACGAACTCGGGCCGAACGACGGACGAGTGGACAAATGCTGGAAATCAGAAAAAGGGACCAAATGAGCGCATCGGCCAAGCCGAGGCACCATTTGGTGCCTTGTCCACCTTGGCCAAGCCGAGGCACCATTGGTGCCTCAGCCACAGTGCCGAGGCACCAATGGTGCTAGGGCACTTCCCCCCTGTTTCTCTATAAATAGAACAGCGGGGTTCAGTTCTGAGGGTTAGATTTTTGCTACCAGAGCTCTGCAGGTTGAAAAATTCGTCTGCGCCCTTCGCGAGATCTACGAGTCCCTGCTGCACAGGTCCAAGCACCGGCGAACTCGTCCACTCCAGATCTACGTCGTAGGGTAAGGGATTGAGACCGGATCTATAGTGATCTAAGGGTCGGGTCTGTAGGTATACCCTCTAGTCTAAGTTGTGTCTTAGACCAGGGTTCAGCGCGTGATTTCTTCTGGTAGATCTCACCCGCTCTGGCGATCACCTCCTTCGTGAGTTGATCCCCATCGGCGTTTTATTTCCTTCGTGAAATAAAACTCCTAGATCTGCAGATCCAGAATTCGGATCTCTATTTGGATCGGAATTGCGCGGTGGTCCAAGGACGAAACAAGTCCCCGTCACAGGCAAAGACACCCATGCAAGCGAGGATCCGATAAACAGATCCCGCGTTTGTTCAATTGGTTTAAAGTTGTAATTTTCATTCAATTTTTTGATTGTGAGCCTTATGAAAAGGCGATCTCTTTATTTGAATTTGTTTGTAATTCCATAAAGGTGTAACAGATTCAGACCAATGGAAAAATCAGCAGCTTTATTCCCCGCGAACAAGCTGGCGATCACAGTGGGAGCCACCGGCCTCAGATCTGAGGTCGTCGTGCCGCAACCGCGGATTCTAATCATGGTGGAAGAAGAGGTCGAGTTTGAATTCGACCAACAGAAGTTCGATGAATACCTCTCTTCCTCCTCCAGATCTAGTTCTCCCCGCCGCTCCAAGAAAGTCTCCACTACAAGGAGAATCCGATGGGCCTCAGACGTAAAGTCCCAGGACGGCGAAACCAACCCCACTGCCACCCGTAGTAGTAAATTCCCTCAGGCGTCCGAAGTCCAAGTTCCCTCGGTGCCTGAGATGACCACCGACAACGCACCCGCACTCTCCAAGCGAGCCCGTCAAAGGCGACGGCAGAGTATGGCGCGCAAATTCACCCAAGCCATGCAATCAATGGATGGGGCCCGCTATGAAGCAGATCTAAGATCTAGACTTACACAGAGGCTCCAACCTCAGATTATCGATGGTCCCTCCAAGCCGTTAACCAATGAATGGGTTCGAGTCAAACGGAACCGTTCCACGCTTCAGGAGCGCATCCAGAAGCGACGCGTGCTCCTCGCACAGGCACGAGCATTGGTGCAGCAAGCTCGAGAATTGAAGAAGACGGAGGTGGCAAAAAAGCTGCCGACACGCCGCCAGGTTTGGAGGCCTAAAACCACCAGCACTCAAATCTCAGCAGTCACGGCGTCCAAGCCCAAGACCGCCGACACTTCAATTCATGTCCCGGCACCCAAGTCAAAAGCAGAAGGCACCCCTACGAATATGCATCCAAGCCCAAGCAAATCGGCATGCCAACTCCTGCCTCGACGCCTAAGTAAAGAGCTGAAGGCATCTCAATGGCAACTGCTCCGGTGACAAAGCCAAAATCAACCGGCGCCCCAACTGAAGCTGCCATGGCGCCAAAGCCACCAACGGCGTCCACCTCCAAACTTCCTGCCAAGCCTACCTCTACCGCAACTAGTAGGCCGACCATCAAGGAACGCCTCGGTCCATTGAGGGAATCACGGGTCACTCCTCGTGCAGGAGGTCAAACCCACCTTAGGGTCTCCCTGGCTACACCTACCAGACTCAGAATTGAAGTTCGAGAGTCTGTTGAGACTTTACGCCCACACAGGCGAACGTCAAGGTGAGTCACTTTTGGCAGCTTTGATGAAGCAGTCCGTCCTCGAAAGGAGATGTTTTTGTCCGATGACGATGACGTTATCCCTGAGAGACTGCGCCAACACGCGATGGCTTGCTCCGGCAATTACGCCGATGAGTTGTACTATCATTCTGGGGTGCGAAGAAATCTCGCAAGAGGAGTTCTCCAGAGAAACCTACGCACTGCCCCTATTCCAGGCTAATCAAGGCAGTACTATCGGAGTGTAGCTGCAACCAAGCAACTCCAGACAGGGTTTCTGTCTTCAACAGACTTGGCGACAGAATGCCAAAACCCAAATCAAGATGCTTCCACAGGAGAACGTCGCTGACTCGAAGTGATGAATTGCATGGAGTTACAAACAATATGACGAGCAGAAGGACGTCGGCCCAACTGGTCTCCGGGCATCCGACCGGATAACCCGATTGCAAGCCGGAACTATGCGACGTCCCCATTACAACAAAATCCTAAAAGGGCGGCCGTCAGAAGATGAAGCATCAGATACCGCCTCTGCCTTGGCTTCTGACAACACAGTCTCCAGTGAGAGGCAACCTCGAGAAACCTTGATGATCAGTGCCGAAGAAGTGGCCAAGATGCTTGAAGAGGCAATGGCCAAATAGAAAGAAAATTTCAAGTTCGAGATGGAGATGGCCATGCAGCAGATGCGTGAAATGCATGACCAGCAAATCCAGGCATTGACAAATCGCCAAGGTGAGACCAGTCATCACAACAACGTCAACCAAATTGACAGTGACTCTGAGAAAGAAGACCACGGTGCTGCACAACCCCATGAAGAGCGAAACGCTAGGGGTAGTCAAGAGAATGCCAGTGGAAATGTGGCCTCTGAAAACGAAAAGATTAAAGACCTCGAAAGCAAGATCAACACGCTAATCTCCGCTCAAGAGGTTAAGAAGATGGGAAAACTGTGTCCGTACTCCAAAGAATGGGAGTCGATCCCGTATCCGTCGAACTTTAGTCTAATCGACTTCGCGCCATTTGACGGGAAGGGGTCCCTCACTCAGCACTTGATTTACTTCAAGTCTCATTTGAGGGTGATTTCTAGAAATGAGCCCCTGATGGTTTGGTCATTCGTTGGCACCCTTCGAGGAGCTGCCTTCAATTGGTACCACCGTCTCAAACCGGGCAGCATTACCAGCTGGGATGATATGGAGTCCTTGTTCCTCTCTAATTTCTTTAACGACGACACCGAAATATCTATCGGGACGTTGCTCGATGAAAAGCAAAAAGACGGAGAGACGGTGGACACCTTTGTCAAAACATTCTTGAATAAGGCGATGAACTGCCGGGATTTGATTACGGAGGAATTTATCCTCCAAACTTGCCACAACAACCTGTCACTGGATATGCTCGAAGCGATGGGAACGGCACCCTCAACTACATGGAAGGATCTGAAGGTGCGTGGCGAGCAAGCCGAACGCTTCCTAAAAAGGAAAAAGGCAGAAAGAGGCTAACCGCCCGCAGAAGCTCCGAAGCGCAATTTCGTTCCTCGTGGCAAGGGGAAGGAGCAGGCTAGAATGGTGGTCGCAAACCAAACGTTCCAGCTGCAACCCCAACAGCAACCGCAATAGCGGGCGCCGTAGCCATCACAGTCACAGTGGCAGTAGGGGATGCAGAAGCAGAGACCTTCGGAGCTGAGATTCCCAAAGTCCTATTCTTTTAGGGACGACAAGATTCCCAGCCTGTTCAAGTATTTAGTGGAGAATAACAATATCAAGCTCCCTCCGATCCAGAATCAAGAGGAAGTAAAAAGGACCAACGACCCGAGATACTGTGCCTATCATAGGGCGGTTCACCACCCCACCAAATCTTGTCACGGCATCAAGGATAAGATCCAAGCCCTAATCTATGTCGGGGTTATTACAATGAAGCCGGCCAAAGAAAAGAAGGTCGGAGCAAACATAGTGTCCATCAGCTTTGGTTCAATCCCTCTGACATGGTTCGAACCCGAGCCTGTGGTAAAAGTGGCGATGAAGACTGTCAATGATGACCCGCACAAGCAGCGCCAGAAAGGGCTTGTACCACACACAGCTCCAAACAGTGAGGTTTTGTGGGTCCATCCCGACTTGCTTGAAGATGATCAATGGACAACTCCCACTTCGTCCAAGAAAAAGCCGAAGAGGAAGGGAAAGCTGTGCCATGCTGCTTCTACAATCCTGGAGGGAGACGATGAGCGGATGGTGACATTCCAATTTCTGAGAGAAGAACTCGAAGTCCACGCCACCAGGAGCGGACACGAGTACCAGTACAAGTACCCAGAAGTTCCTGATCCAAATGCCAAGACTTTGTCAGAGCTGGGGTAGCAGCAACCCCCCTCACCCGCGTAGAGAAGGCACAACAGGCAGCTACGAGGGAAGCCACGGCCAAATTGAAAGAAAAGTAGCCACAGGAAGTTCAGCTCCCAAAACAGTCTTGCTTCAATCGCCCGATTGGAGGAGACAAACCGGGAAGCTTTAACTCTCCGTACTGCTTCAATGTGATGGCTCAGCTGGCGAACATCCTAGCAAGAATCACACTTTACGAGCTGCTGCGACTGTCCAAAGAAACTCCGGAGGCTTTACAAGAAGCTCTAGTTGATTCGGAGGTCTTCCTCACACAGATCAAGCCAGCTCCTAAAGAACCGGAGGCATCGGCAGCCCAACACTGCAATTTGGTTGCCAAGCACCTCCCCTGCTTCACCTTTACCAAAGAGGACATGCAGACGAGGAACTCCAAGCGTGACAGGCCACTGTATTTCACTGGGTATATTAGCTCTAGTGAAGTTAACTGGATCCAAGTTGATCCGGGTTCCGCTGTGAGCATCATGCCCCTGTGGTTCATGTATAGTCTTGGAATTCCTGCTAGTAAGCTGGCGTCAACTAGTACTGTGATCTACGGGTTTAACACCAGTGGGTCTCGGCCGCTTGGTAAAATCCGAGTGAGATGCCAGATGGGAGATTTGAAGTCCGAAGTCACATGTTATGTGATCGATGCTGAGACTTCCTATAACTTATTGCTGGGTCGACCTTGGATCCACAATAACGTTATAGTTCCCTCTACTCTTCATCAGTGTCTAAAATATGTAGACACAAATAATGAAGTCAACACAGTGGTCGTGGACAAGCAGCTGTTCAAGGGGATGGAGAATTATTTCACTTATTCTCTCCTCTACAGCAACGAGTCTGATACTGAATCATCAGCCCAAGGCACGGATAGTGGTGGGGAAGCTGATACCGAGGTCGGGCTTGATTATAATGGTGGGTTTGTTTTGAACGACATTGTGCCCCTTGTAATCAATCTTGATGATGAAGAATCATCGGATGAAGGTTGTAATTGGCAACTTGTCGACGAATCAATAAATGATGATTTAGATTACCCTTTGTCTTTGACTGATATAATGACAGGATTGTACAATGGTCCTGACTTGCACCTACCAACACGGTCATCGTGTATATCACAAAAGCAATTTCAAGACTCCTTTGGGACGACACTCCTCATCCCAGGAAGATCAAGTAGTGAAAAAGATTTGATCTACGGGAAAGGAGATGCGGTTCCGACGCCGAATCACTTCCTAGGAGAAGACGTTGATGACAACACACATGTACTCAACATGTTCAGATATAGCCCAGAAACGCTGGATATCATAAAAAAGTGGGGGTACGACCTGGCGCAGGGAGGAGGTCTTTGCTTCGGACGAGGTCCTCAAGTCTCACCCAAAGCGGCATATGTCCCGAAAGGGAAGCCGGACAATTATTATGCATTATGGAGAGGGTTGGGATACGAATCCTCCTCAGATGATGAATGCTCCTGGTTAATCGATGATCACTTGCCCGATGAAAATGATGGACACTCGTCTGATTCATCCGCTTAGGACTCTGACGTCAGCTTAGGCGAAGTCTTCAAATCTCTGATGGTCAATATGGCCACTGCCGACCCTACCACCATGGAGGACGATGAGGAGATGCCAACATGGGAAGACCCATGGGTTCATGACCTCAACGAACAATACGGGGATCGGTTTGAGCAAAGAGAACTACCCACTAAAGATGAAGTCATCCAGGTCAATATGGGCGACGAAGCTAATCCGAAGCTAATTTTCATAGCGGTAGTCTTCCCCCAGAAGAAAAGGAGGAGTTGATCGCTCTTGTTAGGAAATATATCAACATGTTCTCCTCGAACTACGAAGATGTGCTAGGCCTAGCCCGAATGTGGCAACCCATTGCCTTAAAATTAAGCCGGATGCTAAAGCTGTCAAGCAACAGCAAAGATGGTTTCATCCACAAATTATGGAGGCAATTGTGGCGAAAGTAAAGAAGCTCATTGAGTCAGGTTTCATCACAAAAGTGCAGCATCTAGATTGGGTAGAAAATATTGTCCCGGTACTAAAGAAGAATGGGACAATCAGGATCTGCGTCGACTGCAGAGACCTGAACGCTGCTTGCCCCAAAGATGATTTTCCTCTCCCGATCACCGACATCATTATTGACAATACGTGTGGATTAGAGAGAATGTCCTTCATGGACGGCTTTTCGAGATACAATCAAATCAAGATGCACCCAGATGACGCCAAACACACGGCGTTCGGGACGCCCCTTGGCATATTCTGCTATACGGTGATGTCGTTCGGCTTGAAGAACACCGGCGCTTTATACCAACGGGCAATGACTAAGATTTTCCAGGATCACCTCCGGAAGACTATCGAATGCTATGTTGATGACTTGGTCATGAAGAGCCGTGACAAGGGTGATCATATTAAGGATCTCAGAACAATGTTCGAGCTCATGCGCGCTCATCAGCTGAAGATGAACCCCGCCAAGTCCTTCCTCGGGATGCCCAGTGGCAAGTTCCTTGACTTCGTCGTCACTAATAAGGGCATCCACATCGGCCCTGATAAAGTGAAGGCAATTCAAGACTTACAACCCCCGAGGAACCTGAGAGAACTCAGGGGGTTACAAGGGCGGTTGGCATATACTCGGAGATTCATCTCGAACCTATCCGGAAGGTGCCAGCCATTTTCTAAACTAAACAAGAAAGGCGTCTCATTTATTTGGGATGACGCTTGTCAAATGGCCTTTGAGGAGATCAAAACGTATCTCGCAAAGCCTCCTGTTCTTGTCGC
>JBAKGM010000412.1:8316461-8335520 GCA_037177215.1 Asparagus racemosus | reverse complement strand
TATATATATATAGTTATATTTGTATATATGTCTTGAAAAATAAATTGATTAAGAGACTTGAAAATTGTTAAAACAAAGAGTTAGCATGTTCTTTTCAAAACTTTTAAATTAAACTTTTAACCCAGACTTAGTTTTGTATAACTATAATGAAAAGATTTTCTAAGAGATTTACCTTGGAGTTATATATAAAAACGTTTTACTGAGTAAAAAATAGCTTCAATTAGAATGTTTAAATATATCAGGTGAATTGATTACACATTGATTTCTTTTAAATGGTAAGTTGACCGAATTTTATGGGTATATTCACTGTAAACATTCATGAGACTACAACTTGTCCACTAGGGTAATCTAGGGATTTAAAGGTTTGTTGTATGTGCTAAATACAACCGCAATTCCTGCAAAAGTGAGTTAAGATTTTTTTTTCTTTCTTTCTCTTTCTTTCTTTGCTAGAGGAGGATCAAAAATTTAGTCGTGGGGTTATTTGATAATCATATTTTTATTACAAAATTATACCTTCATCGTCTATCTTATATAAATAAACATACCACTAATAATTATTTTTATCTTAATTTACAGGTTAATGAAGAAATAATGAATTAAAGCCCAAAAGACTCAAACTCCCTGATTTTCTACCATTTATTGAAGTCCAAATATGAAGACAAAGAAGGCCTGAGAAAGCTCAAGGATCCACGAAGAAATCAGGTGAAGAAAATCACAAAAAAATTAAATCTACGCAAACCAATCGATCGGCCAATCGATTGGCTAACCGATTGGTTCGCAACAGATTTGATTTAATGGCTGATATTTAATTCCTTAGTTGCCAAGTTTCATCCAAGTTTCTCTTTCATTGCTATAGGCTATAAATAGGGGTAGAGTGTGAGAGGTTTGAGTGTGAAATATTTTGTAAAAACTCTAATTGGAGAGGAGACTTACTCTTAATTGAGAAGACCTTCTAAATTTGTAATTTTTTGTTACAATTAATAAAAAATATTTTCATCCCTTCATATTTTCTTTTCTTCTCTTTGTCCAAGGATGAAAAGAGGATGAAGATGAAGATAATATGAAGATGAGCTTTTTATTCATTTCTTGTAATATTTTCTTCTCTTACTTATTTCATGCTTTGTATAGTAGATTTATATTCATATTTTTACTTTCATGTATTTACTTTCATATATTTACTTTCTTGCATTTATTTTATAAGTTAGATTTTATTTTCTTTAATGCATCTTGAGGCTAGAACCCTCTAGGGAATCACCCTTTTCTAAATGTAGAGCTAATGTTTGTGGGAATTCTAGAAATTATTTGAAACTAGCTTTATATCCTACATATTCACATAAGATTGAGATAAGCTAAGTGGATCTATTTTAGATTCCTCATATCTTTAATTAATCCTCCATATTTTACATTCTTGATCTTTCTCTTTGTTCTTACTTTTTATTTATTTGTTTTCTTTTCCTTTATTACGTTCTTTGTTTTCCTTTATTTTATTCATCATTATTTCTCCTCTCTCAATCTCATTTTGTTTTTATTTGCACTCAATCACAAACACTCACATATCTCTCTACAACCCATCACCTTTCTTTTATTCACTCCTAATTGTCGCACACACAACATAAGAACCAATTTTGATTAACTCTTACAATACTTTCCTCGTGGGATCGATAATTTTTTATACTATAACTTGATAGTTGTGCACTTGCAACTTTAGGTACACACTTATTTACATATCAATTCCTGATTTGAGAAAAGTCTATATTTTATCCTTGAGGATGTAACAGTTCTTTGTCGGGTGTCCCAACATTCTCTGGTAAGGACAGTAGCTAGGATTATCAGTCTTTCTGATCTCTTCAAGGCATCGAGCTTTAGGAAACTTGAACCGATTGCCCTTATTGAGGACGTGGAAGATAGCCATCGTATGCTCGCCCTTGAAGGAGTAGTTGCGTTGAATATTCTTCCTTAGTTTCCTCTTCTGGTTGTCGAGTTTCTTGACCTCAACTGCAAAAGTCTCTTTGGCTTTTGGTTGGGAGGCTTGCCCTTGTTTGCCTTTGCTTTCCTTGAAATTTGTTAGGGGTCTGAAATTGTTATAGAGTTTTGATGATTTTTCTGCTATGTGAGCATGCTCCATTATGTTCATCCATGTATAGGTTGTGATAGCGCCCATGTGAGCTTCTATACGACCCGCAAAATTATTCCGACAAGTTTGAAGTAGAACTGCAATAGCATATCTTGACACCTTTATGTCAAATTGTTGGATTGCTTGATGAATTCCCTAACAGTCTCATTTCCCCTTTGCTTTTCGGAGAGGAGTCTGGCCATGGTAACATCTGATTGTTCCTTGTAGAATTGTGAGAGGAACTTAGATTCTAGATCAACCCAAGACTTGATTTGATCACTCAGGCAGATTTTGAAATCAGTCGTAGGCTATCCCCTAGAGGGTGCCAATGAAAGTCACGCCTTAAAGGCATCATTACCCACTACATTCTCAGTTTGTTGGCGAAAGTAATAGATGTGTTAGTTCAGAGAACCTTTGCCATCAAACTATGCAATTTCGTCGACTTAAACTTCATCATATAGGGAACCATGTCCCATTCAATGAGATAAGGTTGAGTAATCCCAACCTTCTTTAGCTCAGTTTGCTAAGCAAGAGCGTTGAGCTATTTTTGAAGGTCATCAAGGACCCTTGTCTCCTAACTTGGCTTAGGAGGTGCTGATACTTCTCATTCTAAATGATCAGAGTCCGCGTCATCTTGATGCATTTTTTCTTCTTCTGGGTAGAATTTGACAATTGATCATTTCCCGTTTGAAGAACTCGGATGAGGCTAAGAGGTTGCCATTAGCTGGCCGAGCATCTTTTACAATCATTCGAATCACTCTTCTAAAGCTTTTCTTTGGGTTTCAATCTGTTAAAGGAGATCTTCTCTCTTCATCATATTTGCAGCCTATTGTTGCTGTTGGCTAGAGCTAGGAGTAGCATTTGACGCTATAGCAGAATTAGCGTCACTGGTGGTGGGCTGATTGGCTTAAGGCAAGGCCCGCAACATTTGTGTTTCGAGGAGGGAATAGTCGAATAGGATTGCCGCTCTCTGCCTTGATCTGGTGTGGTGATACACACCATCAGTCTTTGGCAATTTGCCTCCGATACGAGAATATTTTACCTCAGAAGGACTGTTATTATCTTCCTCCTCATCTCTAGAGATTACACTAGTCATATTGAATATAAATTATTAGAGTATGTTCTTATCCTTTTGAGTATGTCATCATCTTTTAATCTTATCCTCTGAAGAGTCGAGATTGTGACTAAGACGATTAATTACTGATTCCTTTTTATGAATAGCTTTACATTGGCAATTCTATTGAACTGTCATAACATCTTCCTTGAGCATTGCACAATGCTTGACATCGGCAAGCTTTCTTTAGAGATAGAAACTCTCTCAAATCTGTAGGAGTTTCAAGTTTATTTGAGCCAACTTTGCCACTTTGGGCATTGGCATGCGAACGTCACTGATGACAACATTGGCCTGACCTTCACCTAGCGGGGTCAGATGAATTCTCAGAGGTGATGTTATTCCCTTGTGGGAATTTGGATAAGAAATTACCTCTATTCTTTGCTTCTATTGAGGAAACATAGTGAGCATCAAATGCTTTTAAATGAACCCCCAATGGAGTTGTGGACTGATGTCCAAAGTCTAAAGATGTAAGAACATCTTGACCTTCATTTGAGATGAGGGTCAATAGTTCTTCGCTATGGGCGAAGTTTGTTTGGCTTCCAGCAAAGCTCAAGCTGTCTTTGGCAAAAGTCTCTTTTACACACGCGGGGGTCAATTTAGACCCTCGATTCACACTACGGTGAATCTTGCGATATCTGGTAACACTAGCCCTCACTGATTAGTTTGAGGAAATGAATCCTCAAACTTCGCTTGGTCAAATTCAATGACCAGCAATTCTGCAAAAGACCCGAGGGTCTTGGTGTCGAACTGTGACACAATTTTCTCATAAGAGGAGAAAGAAGTCCCCAGCAGAGTTGCCATCCTTTTTTCGTGTCTTTTGTATTGCAATTAATTTAGACTATAATAAAAAGAATACAATTGAAACTAAGGAAGATTTATCTTTCGTAGGGTTCTTTTCTATGTGCCGTTGGAGCATCGATCTCGTACTCCGTTGAAGATCTGACTAAGATGATAGATCTTTCGTTGATGGTCTCTGATTTGGTTGCTTGGAAGATGACTCAATCTTTCGTAAGGTTCTTTTCTATGTGCCGTTGGAGCATCAATCTCGTACTCCGTTGACGATCTGACTAAGATGATAGATCTTTTATTGTTGGTCTCTTATTTGGTTGCTTGGAAGATGACTCAATCTTCCCTTAGAACTGAATCTCATACTCCGTTGACGATTTCCTTCTCCTCTTATAGGCTAAGAGATAGATAGAGAGAGAGAGAGAGAGAGAGAGAGAGAGAGAGAGAGTTAATGGCCTTTAATGATTGATTAAGTGGCCATTAAATCAGAAGATATGGGAGGGCGGTTACTTCTTGAAAATAGCTCTCAAATGTTCCATTGTTGAAGTTCGCTAATTAGTTGGCGAAGTTTGCTGAAAGTGTCTGGGTGAGGCTTGCTTGGATGTGGGTGGGTCATCACTTCTGAATCATGGATGACGTGGCCCATGTGAGTAGCTGTTGGTGAAGTTCACTAACAATAAAAAACGAACTTCACATAACTCAACTCGTGGCTCATTTTTGACTTGTTTGGATTGTGTCAAAGTGGGCTGTATGGCGATACTCTTGTGCTTGTTTGAGCAAGCTTCACTATAGCCTGTTGTGGACTTGACTTTGTGCCCATTTGAAATATTTAGCCTATGGGTATTCACTTTTTAGATCCATGCTGAACATTGACTTGGATGAAATTTTTAACCGTCTACAGCCATTAGAAGGCTAGTTAAAAAAGCACTTTGCTTATGTCCTCAGACTAATGCCATTGTCGGGAGTCTTCTTCACATGATATCATATCTAATAATGATACATTAACTCCTGATACGCTTCATAATTGCCATCACGAAGGGATTCTAAGTAATAAATCTTAGTCGTAGTAGGAACGTATTCCTCATGTGGGTGCTCCCCTAAAGGGAGCCCAGAAACCGTCCACATCTAGTGAAGAGCTATGTCAACCTTCTTATTTAGAGTAAAGAAGGTATCAGAATTAGGATGGTACAACTCTAACACTCCCAAGAAATTCTGATAGCTTGTGGCAAGCCCATATTTTGTGGCTCGCATGACAGAATAAGGACCCAGTTGTTGCAATGCCTCCCCAAAAAGGGTCAGCACATAAGACGCCAACTTATCCCACCATTGGCCGAGGGTGGAAAAGGACCATCTCTGGAAATGAAAGTCGTGACAATGATAGTCCCCTTTTACAGTGATGAACAATTCTGGAAGATACTTTCTCATGTTGTATCCTCATCAGCGGGTAAATCTTGAACAATACCGAGGTGCAAACCTTCAAGATGGCTCAAACCTATATCCTTGTAGCTCATTACATAGGGAACACCCTCTGCAACTACCTATGGGTAGAGAGGTGTGACATCCCAAGACACCATCCAAGGATGAGTAATAGGTCAGAAATAGGAGAGTGGAGGATAGCAATCCAACATAGGGATACATAATTCCGTGCCATGTACAGTATGCAACCAACATGACTTCTTCTGTGGGTTTGACCATGTCTCCTTGTCTCTAAAAAAATAAGCTGACTTATGTAAAAAAGAATGGATAGTCGAAAGAAGGTCACCTGCATGATCATTGCTTGAAGCTACAAAGAGTTTGGATGTAGTGCTACTCTCTCCAACTCGGGTTTGGGAGCTCGGAGCTACAAAGAGTCTGGATGCAGTACTAATCTCTCCAACTCGGGGTTGGGAGTACTCAAAAGTGGCAACTCACTTGAACAGACATAATAAGGAGTACTCTTATCTGCCTTTGAGCCCAGCTGACTGTCATCAGGCTCGGGCATCACGGAAAATGTCACTACAATAAAAAAAGAGATCACTATCAAATACGTATCATCAAGGCTGGCGTGAGAATCGAAATCAATACTAGATACGACCATATCAAAGAAGGAAAAGCTATGGGAAAGTATTGCGTGAGCTCCTATTGGGATCAACTCCATAGATATCACAAGAATTCAAACAAAAGGGCGCACCTTCGTATTAGGGAGGCTCATGCACCTTAGGCCTGGAGCAATGGTCGAAGGTCCACTGACAGCAAATCAGCTAGAAGACAAAGTCTGACTAACGCTAGAAGGTTATGACTGTTGAGACATGGTTGAAAAAGATGAGAAATCACAAGCAAAAAGGAACTGGGGTTTTTGGAGTTCTTTGGGAGGCTCACGGTGAACTTTGGAAGAGGTAAGAAAGTCGATATCCATGCTTTCTTTTGCCTATTTATCAAGCCATTAATGAATAACACGTGGGGAGCGGATCATTGATGGATTGTGGCATGCATCCTAAGATACCTTTAGCCCCACTCTCTCTCTCTCTATAGGAAAATCAAAATAGAGAAAATGATGTATAAAGTTAGAAGTTATTAGGACAAGTATTTAGGATACTGTTATGCCCTGTGGAGCTTTGAGCGAGTATTAGCACATGGGTCGATCATGACAAACACAATGTGTAAACTAAGAATCTAACTTCCTCATAAACGTTGGCTCGGTCAGATCCCATCATGCAACACACAACAATGCAAGGAGAAAGAAGGCTAAGTGAGAAAGTGAAGGTCCTTCATTCATTTCATGAGATGAAAGGCTACAATGTATGCAAATAGAAAGTAAAATGAGAAACAACATCTAGAACAACCATTTAACAATGTGGATCCATCTGACCCTCATTACTCTGTTTCTTTGGCTATGCATGCTTCCCTCGTCAACCAGACCTTGCATTGCCTTCCTTCGACTCCTTTTAGACAAAGGTGAGGACCAAAGCATTGTAGGCAAGCCTAAGCTCTATTAAATCCTTTTTGGTTCCCTCCAACTTTGTCTTCGTCTTGTCTAATTCGTGTATCAAACTAGCAGTGATATGACAGAGTTCCTCACTATCCGCCAGCGCCTCCTCCAACTGTGAGCCACCGTATGGGCATGTAAGATGCCCAAAACTCGATAGCCATCATCTTTGAGTGCCTAAAGGATGCAAGTATGAGGCATCATGAACACTTGGAAATTAAGGATAATGATGAGAGGAGATGGGGAACTATAAGTACCCCCAAACCACTTCTGATAAGGGAACTCGACTGGCTCATAGCCATCATATGATGATGCATTAAATGGTGAAAAGACTTAACAAGGTAGAAGTATGTTATCATGTCCAACACATCAAATTGCCCCATTATTCAATTAGTATGAGTCTTAAAGGTTTTGTCAAAACAGCTGACCGAGTCATCAGACCTACAGATACAGGGAGTTTCAAGAAATGCAGAACTCGGTCAAATGGTGAACACTCAGATTATAACCACAAGTAGATCAATCACAGCAAAAATTGAATAGAAATAGTTCTTTGTAGAAATTAAAGTTAAAGAGTACAAAGAGATGCATCAATCAACCAAAACAAAAGAAACGCAATTACAATGAACAGTAAAGAAAGCATTAGGCTTGACAGGATGATCACCGCGATCACTCGTTGTCATCATCTTTCTCGCTAGAAGATATGTCCTCTAGGCTGCCGCCCAGGTGCCAAAGACCCCACTTATAGTGCCAGAGGGAGTTGAAGATCTGGCCGAGGTCACCCTTAACTTTTCAAGCCTCAGTCTCCTTCTCGTGAGGATGATGATAGAGACGATCGCTCCTTCACTTCATAGCATCAACTTTAGTTTGGAACTGCTCAATCACATAAGGAAGATTCGCAGCTTTGTTCTTCAGTTGTTGTAGTAGGTCAGAGGTAGATTTAGCTACGTATCCTGGCCTCACCTCCAACCTCGCGTTTGGTCTGACCTTTGACCGTGCTTGTGGTGGGGATCAAACTCTCTTGGAAGAGCTAGCGCCTGTAGTCAATATGGCCAAGAATAGAAGAAAGAAATGAGCAAGAAGGGTTAAAATTGCATAAGCAACTCTCACCGATTATAAAGAAAGTGGTGGAATTATTAGCAGCCATGTGAAAGAGCTACATCTCTCGATGCATGATTATAACCACACCACATTCAAAGCATCATAACAAATGAATATGGACGATCAACAGTCATTACTGCTCATTTAGGAACGATCTATCTGTATGAGAATCGACAGTTCATATGCACTCGGTTTGTGAGCAGGTGCACCAAGTCAACACAAGCATAGAAAGTTATCCACAAACGGTTATAGAAAAGGAGTTGAGTTCATTAAATAGAAAAAGAATCACTACATTAGGACAATATTTACAGACTCAAGTAAATAAAAAGAAGAGGAAAAAGAAGCAACAAGGCGAAGGAGACAACAAAAGGACCAAAGGCACGACAGACACCACCGCAGCTAAAGTAAATCCTCACCATTATTTTCATCGGAGGAGACGTCAGTAAGGCTCCCACCCAAGTGCTTGATCCGGGGCTTGTACTACCTCATGGCAGCGAACATGTCGCTGACCACGTGCTTGACATCCTATAGCTTGCACTCTGCCTTGTTCACATTGCGAATCAGGCGCTTATTATTGTCAGAGAGAGTCTCGTACTCATCTTGGTGTTTCTTGAGCACAACGTGAAGGCTCCTGACTTTGATCTCTAAGTCTTGGACTTGTTCCCACAATAGCTTCTCCACCAGAATATACACGGGCATTATCTCACGGGCTAGTGATTGGCAAGGGCATTTGGAACATCCAACACTGACATTTGACATCCTTAAAGATGCTTGAGGAAGCAGGACAAAGTGTAGGGAGGAGAAGAAGAAAGCTGCACACAATGAGTAGTTATCACTTAGCCCCTACTTATATAAAGAAACGTCCAAATAACGATTGCCGCTTGGTATGATCGTGGTACCCAAGATAGGGTTAAGTGGCCACTTAAATCGACGGGAATGAGAATAGTTACTCCTACTTGGACTATGCCGCTACCAGCCTAACTTAAATCCTCTCTGTTCAAATCACAAGAAATGCATGGCCAACATGATGCACGGCCAATGAGTGCCTAAGTCACCAAAGGTCCCTCTTCGCTTGGAACGCAAGATGTAGCCAATGCGCCACATGGCCTAGGGAAGTCCAAGTCACGAAAGACCGGTAGATGCACACATGCAGCATCCAACGGTTGAGTAGTGATGCATTCAATGCAATCATGGAAAATCAAGAGATTAGAATGCCAGAAAAATGAATGCGTGAAGGAAGCAAGCCACTCAAAGTTGGCGCACACAAAGATATGAATGCACGAAGGAAGCAAATCACTCAGATGGAGATCCTTACTAGAGAAACCACTCAACTCTCCTCTTTAAATCCCTCAACTTCACATATATAATTAACCTCTCATATTCTCTCAAAAGCCCTCTCTTTACAATCTTTTGGAGGGATAAAGATTGTGAAACCATTTTGCAATGTAGCGATCTTCTGGATGGGTGAATATTGCAAAACTCTCTCATCTCGCATACTATTCTTGAATCCGCCTACGCCCTTTGCTAACTCTAGATGACAAGAATAGCGCACTCTTCTTTCTTGGTTTTCCCCAACAATAGAGACTATATATACAGAAACCAAAACCTATCCCTAGCCAACTTCTTAATTATAATAAGATACAAACTCTATATCAGATGAAACCCAATCTCCTAATTATTATAGACCTCTAGTCCTATCTAACTCTCATGAAATTATACAAAAAATCAAAGATACAATCTCACTAGATTTATTATGGAGAGATTTTTATAATACTCCAAGTTAATTAAACCTAAAACAAAGATCAACTAAATTAGTTAACCTACTTCAACCTATGTCGAGTTAAAATAGTTGACCGTATTTGAATCATAAGTCCAAGCATAAACTAAATCTCATATCATGTCTTAGCCCATATTAAACTAAAAGGATGCAAGACATCCTAGTTAAGATTGGAGGATAACAATATACGATTGCCTTCAAATACACCTTTTATTCAAATTTATCTCCTAGGCAAGCACAACGATGACATGAATCTCGTACAAACTCAAATCCACATATTTAATATTAAATTAAAACCACACATACCACAAAGTACATCTAATTCCATGTTAAGGAATTATACATCAATTTGGTCGAAGGAAGAGTACATCCCCTGGTCCAACAGTTGTTTGGTAAATCGGAACTCCACCGCCACCACTTGCACCATCTCCTCCGTCTCCTCCACCCCCGATGATGTTGTTCACAAAGTATGGTTGGTGATGTTCTCTTCCTTCTCCTCCTCCTGTATTGCTATCGAAATATATTTCATGACGACCTCCTCCTCGTCCAACATTGTTCACAAAATATGGTGGTTGATGGCGGCCTCCTCGTCCTCCTCGTCTATCTCTTTGGAAATATGTTCGGAAAAATCCTCTTCCTTCTCCTTGTTCTCCATGATAACCTACAAAGTTGTTTTGAAAATATCTTGCAAAGAGATCTCCTTCTTCCTCTCTTTGTGTGTTAAATCTTCTGAAAAAGCCTCCTCCTCGTTCACCTTCTACGTTGTATGCGCAATATGGTCGACCACATGGTCGAGTATCCCTACAAATTGGGGTGCACTGGTAACACCATGAAATCAAGTATTTTTGAGCAAAAAGTAGAAATGAATGCAAACAAATAAACACATATGTTTTATTTGGAGTAAATCATACTTGATGAGTAAATGTTACTTTATGATTACTTTTCACACTCAAAATGCATAGGAGAGGATCCAAATCCATAGAAAATCTCCATGGAATAATCTATACTGTAACATATATAGTTCCTTTAATACTGATATAAACTAATTGCACTTTAATTATCCAGACTCCTTGATCTTCCAAATAAGCATAATACATGATTGATACGCAAAGTAGTTTTTTTATTTATTTAACAAAGGCATATCTATACATATATAGCAAGAAAAATAGCGACATAGCTTTATATACTTACAAAAGGTCCCATCTTTTCTTCTACCAATCAAATCTTGCTCCTTTGTTGAGGGTTTGCTATGATCTTAATGTTCATGTGGTTTTAGACATTTTATAGAGAAGATGAAGGGATCTCTGGTAAACGGTCTTTTTCTGTTACTAAAAATAATATCAAAAGAACTATGTTTATGATTTCAATTGGACTTTCGTAGAAGGTTTTGATAGCTTTGCATCTTACGTTTGCTAATAAAAGAAGACTTTTCAAGTATCAAGTCAATATATATAAGCAATTTTGGTTAATAATTGAGCTGAGCTGGTTACAGATGTGTAGGTCGTTTTAATTAAGAAATGTTTGGGCAGCGCAATAATATTACTCAATAATACAAAATGACTCTTTCATCTCATTAGTCAAATTGAATATTAAAGAGTCTGAAGACTTTTACACGCACACCCAAGGGCACGTTATTCTGATCATTCATTAATTAATGCGGATATTTAAATAAGAAATTGAAGATGATGTTGTGAAGCAAGGAAGCGGTTGGTCTAATGACAGCGCAATCTAAATAAATAAACATAACAAAAAGTTAATAAACATTGAGTTAACTACAGTTGTTCTTCTGTCGTGCCCTGATTGTTGCGTAACTTGCGTTGTCTACAATCCTAAGCTACTGGAAATCATCCCAGCTATGGTTGGCAATTTATGACCCGACCCGCTGACTCGTCTCTATCCGACACATTATAAATTAGTATGGATTATTTTATATGAATCGGAACATAAACGGGTCAACTCAAAGCACTCATTTATTAATCAGGTTATAAACAAGTCAATCTAGTGACTCGTTTAACCTATTCACGTTTTAACATTCAAAATTTTTAAAAACACACCCATAAAATATCAATAAACATCACAACATTCATAAATTACATACAACACTATGAAAATTTTACAATTTATAAAAAACACCCTTAAAGGTTCCAAAATTAAAAAAACATCCTCAAAATTTCCAAATTTACCAAATATCATGAAAATATAGAAACTACAAAATACTACAAAAACCTATAAATGATAAACAAAACCATGAATATTTTTAAATTTGCAAAAAACACACTAAACGCTTAAAAATTACAAAATACACCATCCAAAAGTAGAAATTTTGAAAACACCCCCAGAAATATCAAAACCTACAAATAGTACAAAATCTAAAACTTATAAATAGCACCACAAAAATTATAAAATTTGCAAAAAAACACCCTATTAGTTCCAAATGTTTCAAAAAACACCCCAAATAAGTCAAATTTTACACAAGTACACCCCAAAAAAATCAAAATCTACAAGCACCACAAAATCTATAACTTATAAATAACACCATGAAAGTTTTAAAATTCGTAAAAAGCACTTTGATAGTTTTGAAAATTGCAAAAAACCCAAAACATGTCAAAATTTTTACAGAACTGAAAATTTGAAACTTACAAATGGTGAAAAATTTATAACTTATAAATTACAAAAATTCCACTGAAAGTTTTGAGTTTTGCAAAAAACACCCTAAATGTTTTAAAAACTTTAAAATACACATTCAAAAGTCAAATCTTACAGAAACGCAGCCAAAAAATATCAGAACTTAAAAAAATTACAAAATCTATGAGTTATAGTGGCACCATGAGATTTTATATGTTTACAAAAAACACCCTAACAGTTTAGCAATGTGCGAAATACAACCTCAAAAAGTCAAACTTTTGGAGAAACATGACCTGGGAAAAATAAAATTTACAAACAATACAAAATCTAAAAGGTATAAATAGCATCGTGAAAATTTCAAAATTTACAGAAAACACCCTGAAAGCTTCAAAATTGTAAATACACCCGCAAAAAAGCTAAATCTCACAGAATCACACCATGTAAATATAAAAAATTATAAATAGTACAAAATCTATAAATTATAAACAACAACATGAAATTTTTAAAATTTACAAAAAACACCCAAAAGTTTCAAAATTGCAAAATATGCCCTGAAAAAGTGAAATTTTACAGAAAACATGTGATAAATAATTAAATGGGATTATAAACACTAGAAATTGTTATTTGTAGATAACACCCTAACACTTTTAAAATTTAGAAAAAACACCATCAAAATTAAAATTTTACAAAAATACCCCGAAAATATCTAAACTTCTAAACACTATAAAACATATGAATGATAAATAGGATTATAAAAACTTTGATCATCGACTTTATGCTAAGTACATCAAAATTGTAAAACAATTAAATGGATCACTCGAGTCGGTGTGTAACCCATTTAATAAACAGATTGACCCGATTATTTGATTGGTCAAGTTGGGTGAATATTATATGGGTCAGGTCAAATTTTATATGGGTCGGGTCGACCCATTTGCCACCCCTAATCCCAGCCTGTTATCAGTCTATGCTTGATTCCCCCGGTGATATATAAATTCGGAAATTGATTTAGTTTGTTATTCTGATTTTGTCGCATAACTTATTTCATATCAGCTCAATTAGAGATTGAAATAACTGGACTCTATTAGAAGAAAGGTAGATTTGTATCATCTGTCAGAGAGGGTTTCTTGAGATTAAAGGATTTCTTCTAATGTACCACTCTTTTTAGTTAATTAGTGAATAAATTATCTCTTTTCGCTCGTGGGCGTATAACTTGCTCAACCAAGTTAATGTTGGATCTGAGATGCAAGCCTAGAGTAAGGTGAATAGGATTGCCTATTATTTTTTGTGTTAATATAGATGATGCAGCAGATTTCAAATTATAGTGATAAAAGAATGATAAGCAAATTAAACATAGAAAGAAAAACTAGAACACGTGAGAATGTTTATAGTAGTTCGGATAAAAAATTCCTACATCCATTGTTCCTTATCGTGAAGGGGCTTCCTCTCTACGAAAGAGTTCACCTGAATCAAAAACTCAATTTAGTAGTCTTACATGACCAAAGCCCTAGTATATCCCAAAACTAATCGTCTAACCTAACTCCTCAAAATGAGTAATCCCTATCCCTAACTACTTTCTAACCCTCAATTAAACCAGCTTGAGTACACCATAAAAGTGAAAAGAGTTAAAAGCAAATAACAAAAGATCCTTTACGCTCAATTAAAAAATTCTTACAACCCTTTTCAATTATGATCAAACTCCAAGAACATATAGGTTGAGATATAGAAGGTTGATGCAGACTCTGAGATCCAAGGGCGGCTCTCTTCACTGTAGACTGATTTGGTAATGATGTGCACGGTGGGTAAATGATCGATGAAACTTCAAGGAATCAAAACACTTCTCATTGATGATTATTCTCAAACCCTAGCTCTTCTCTCCCTCCTCCCCTCCGTCCCTCATTCTCTTTCTCCTTAGATTAGCTCAGAAAGAAGTGGTGTAAACCATAGGAGAAGATTGAGAGGTAACATGTGATAAGCGACTAAAATTAAAACTTGAAAATCTACCATCGATGGTGGCTCCCGACCATCCATAGTGACGTAGAGACCATTGATGATCGATGATGTCATTGATGATCTGAACCTCTCTGAACTTTTACACCATCGGTAACATCAATGGTCCATAGGGCACCATCGATGGTTAATGTGGAACGATCAATGAATAATGTGGAACCGCTAATGGTGCAAGTGCTGACTTCAGCTTTTGAGCTGAGTTTCAACCTTTTTCACCTTGTTCTTGTTCCATACCTATATACTCCTATATTAAATCATCTCAAGCACAAGTTAGACTCATATAGATGTTTGTTATTACTAAAAGAAGAAATGTTAATTGGGCAGTCTCCTAACGCTCTGGCCTTTCAGATAATAACAAATTGGAATATTGATACATTGAGATAATCAATTACTTGAGATATATAGGCAAATAATAAATACACATCCACTTTCATGAGATAGTAAATGGCATACAGTGCTCCCCTATTTTTGTGCAAACATGAAAAGTGAGGTGAGAAGGTAGGTATTGTGGAATTCCCCTTAAAATATTGTATCGAACTTTTCAAAAAAAAATTTAAGGAAACCAAAACTCATGCATGATTCTGAGTTTCAGTTAGTTCCCCCCCTTTCGTTGTTATCAAAAGTCACAAATACACCTATAGAGGTACATAATAGAAGAAAAAACTTAAGAAAATCATCCAAAAGGTGTATGAGAGAGATATGCATACAAGATCACATAACAATTGGTACTAAAAAAATAGCACAGATGATCAAAATTAGAACACAAATATTTGACTACACGAGAAAAATACTGCTATGTATACATGCAGATAGTTAAAAAATCATTGTAAATGTGTGTAATAGAGAGCGAACTAATCATAACAAACATTCATTTTAGTCTAAATTTGTGTTTGAGATGATTTGCATAGGTTTGAACAAACTAGAATCGAGTTCGATGTGTAAAGAAATGAAATTCTCGTTGAGTAAAGGAATGAAATTCTACTCAAAATGAGCCATTAGCTGAACCACTCATCAATGAGTGAAGTTGAATCATCTATAAGGTCCATGATCATTGATGATTAAAGGAATTTATCATTGATGACATTTTAATCATTGATAATGAAATTTTGCAAAGGTTTTTCAGTCATCGATGAGCACGAGGACTCATTGATGAGCCAATTCATCGATGGCTCCTCTCGCTCATCGATGACTCAGGACTTTGATTCTCAGATTTTAAGTTTTAATCTAAGCCATTCATTATAGCTGAGTATAGGGTTTCTCTCCTTCATGACGGGATACTCAAGTCAAAGTTAATTGAAGAAGAGAGTTTCTAGCAAGAGTTGGGGGTATACACTAGCGATAGGTTGTTGTGGTGTAGACGACCAGATTAGGATTAGTCTAGGGAGTGGTCTTGTAAAGCCTACTAGATTAGGCTTTGTAATCCAGGTGAACATTATCATAGTGTGGAAGCTTCTTTGAGAGAAGGACGATTGGATGTTAAATTTTATTCTGAACCCCTATAAAAATCTCATGTTTCTTCCAGTTTGTCTTTTTGTGGTTGCTCTTGATTTTATTTATATTTTTGTTGCATATTTGTGTTTATTTTAAATTATCAAAAACTAGTAGTAAAACCTATTCACCCCTTTGGGCTTGCATCTTAGATCCCAACAGTGGTAACAGAGACCGATATCTATATATTAGGCTTCACGATCTAAGATAGATGACAAGTTTAGGATCCTAAACAATTTTTTCCACAAGGTCATGTCATTGATTGACCTCCCTTCTTTGACGGGGTGAAATTTACCTATTGGAAAGCTACAATGAAAGTCTTCCTTTTGTCTTCATACTATAATGCTTGGAATAAAGGATATCATGACCTAACTAACATCGTAGTTGAAACTACGACCATTAGACTTAGGGACAAAGAATGCGCTCTATTGTTCTATAATTGTTGAAGAATTTAATCATGTTTTTTATTGTATTTCTACATAGAAAATTTGGCAAATGCTGACAATCACCCATGAGGGAATGTCTTAAGTAAAGAAGGTCAAGCTTGCTATGCTGGTAAGCAAGTACAAGAACTTCAAAATGAAGTCCTCAGAGATGATACAGGTGTTACATGTTCACTACATAATTTAGACAAAAAATTGCGTAGGATCTCTATATTTTAGTTGTCTAAATAGAGGTTTTTAGAAGGACTTTTATGTTAAAAACCTAATTGGGTTTTAAGTCAAAAAGTGGTCAACCTGTTAGTTAACTCGTTAAGGCATATAAACCTATATAAGGTCTACAAAATCTTAGAAATCAAAATTTTTGTCGATCATCTTTTCTGTTCACAAATCTTCAGGCAAGTACCACCTTACTTCTTTCCACTAGTGATTCCCATATATATTTAAATTATTTTTATTAAATGTATTTTGATTCATCCTAATTGCTCATTATTCCATTTTTGAGATTTTATCAAGTTTATATCAATGCTTTTGGTGAAGAACATGCATGTATATAAATTTAACCCCAGAGACATAGAAATAAAATAGAAATCAGTAGACCATGTTCGTATATGTTAGTTTAGATGGTTTTATGAGCTAATTTTCATTTTACATTAATATGTCAAGTTTCAATGATGTATCGGCAAGTTTTACAAAAAACTCAATATAACAAATTTGTGTTTTAATGTATCAATGATCATGAAAATTGTTCTCCATATGTTAGCTTCATATTATCATGCTGAATAAGTGTAGACAATCATCACTATGTTTGACACAAGAAAGATATGATTTTAAAATTATAGAAAATCTATTGAAAAACTAGATTTAGATGCCTGGTTAGGATTTTCAAACATGTGATCTGCATTTTAGACGTTTGGCTGGGAGTTCAGTGGGAATTCAGACATCTCTGCTCAGCTTTTTCTATTTTTAGGTTTTTAATATTTGTAATTTAGACGTCTGGTCTAAATTATTACATGTTTGGTTTGAGGTTCACACATCTGGGGAGATATTCCAGATGCCTGAAAATGTGCACAACAGTTCTGTATTTTATTTTATGAGTCGTTTAACTTCATAACTTCTACGTTTGATATCCTATGGTTATGAAGCTTTGTGAACACCTTTGTTATCATGTTTTGAGTTTATTCAAAGTTTATTTTAATATTTTTTAGTTATATTTTGAGATTTATCTAGTTGAACCTAAAAGTCTGACGATATAATTTTTTGATGTTTTGAATATTGAGCCCAAACTATAGCCGGAGTTGTTTTTAACATGAAAATGAGTTTATTTACAATAATATGGGCTATATGATATGCTGACTCTCGATAAGTTAGTTCAACTATTGATTATATTAAGTATACCCTTAAAGATTACATATGAAAAACCATGGGAATTAGGAGTTTAATATCAGATGTTTGTCTCGATCAACGTGGTAGGCTTTTTGCTGAGATGGTAGTGGGCGCAAGAGGTGCAAACTTGTTGCATATGAGTATATGAGTAATGGTTGGTGGTACATAAAAATCAGGCATGACCTGACCATAATAAGAAGAGTTAACCTGCTCAATTTTTATATACACTCCTATAATATACAACAATACTGAAGAGTGGAATTAAAGTAGCAGAATTATATATACAACACTCAAAATCGCAAGGTTGACGGCAGATCCCATAGAATTCTTGAATAGCAAAAAGCGAAAGGAAATAATAATACAGTACAAAGTCTAATAATAAGCCACAATACACATTAGCACCTGTTCAACAACTCAAAAGTACTACAAAAGTAAATACAAAATAACTCCTACTATAATTTGTCATAAGAGCTAATTTTCTTTGTTGGGGTTTGTGATCTCCTTGCTTTTGTCAACTATATGACCTGCGAATAGATGCAAAAATAATAGGGGTGAGCCTAAGGCCCAATAGGTAACTGTAAAAATCTCAGGTACAATATGAGGGGATAAAAGAAATGAATACACACACGCACACATACATATATATGGGCATTTGAAATTGAACGAATAGATCTTAATGATAAGCTATAAATAGTCATATCATGATCATTGATCGAAATGAAAGAAAAGATGTCAATATGAATAACCAAGCTCTAATATTCAGGATTCTAAACTTCCCCAATCATGGGACATATCAATAAACCACACATGCCTTTATACACCTACCGGTGAGCGTTCTCACACAAGGTATGTCCCCACCGGGACCCACTTTCATTACCACCCACCGGGGTAGCTTACTTCATATAGAGCATAATCCATGAACATAGTGTATCAACAGCCAACAAATGAAAAAATACTATCATTCTCAATAATGGAATCACAGAAGCAAAGTGAATTGCCACAATACAATCATTCATAGTGTCACGCCCCGCTTCCCAGAATATGCAGAAACGAGACGCGAACAAGCCCGCGACGTATTAGATCGGAGAGTATAAAATAAAATCTCTTCTCCTCAATCTAGTACGCCAAGCGTCAAGAAAAATATAATACAAATCACATGTCTCCCAATCACAGTCACAGTCAACAAGAATATAATAAATAAATCCAGAGACATGAAGTACATATCACAAAGTAAATAACATCCAAGACTTCAAATGAGTC
>JBAKGM010000412.1:8301094-8316361 GCA_037177215.1 Asparagus racemosus | reverse complement strand
CAAATCTAATTTTTTTCCTTTATTTTTTGAAACACTAAACTTCTTTTATTTTCTGTTTATCCATGCTTGTAATATTTAAAATAATTGAAACTTTTAAATTTTTTTTTAAGATTAGTTTCCTCTTCAAAACTCATCGAACCGAAGTCTAATGTTTTGATTTTGTTGGGTTTTTAAACTCACATGAATTTTTTTTCAACCAATGGTATTTTTGTCATTGCATATTTCAAATTAATAATATTAAAGGGGTTATTTAAAAAAACTAGAAAGATAAAGGGAGTTTTGTGAGGCACCAAATAGTTAAGGGGGGTTTAGTCATATTTTGAAAGGTACCCCATAGTTAAGGGGGGTTTAGTCATATTTTGAAAGTTGAAGGGGGTTATCTACAACACCCTCAAAAATTAAGGGAAGTTTTCTAAAGATAAAAAAGCTGAGGAGGGTTTTCTAAAACAAGCTCCATAGTTGAGGGGGTTCTAAAATTAACCCATTAGAAAACTCCCCTTAACTTTTGGGGCTATCATAAAACCCCCTCAAACTTTGAGGTTTTATTAGACAACCCCTTAAAGGGGTTTTTTTTATAAAATCACAAAGTTCAAGGGGGTTTTCTAATAAAATCTAAAAGTTGAATGGGTGTTTTGTATTAATCCCGATACATAAGGGAGGTTTTTCAGATATTTTGAAAGTTAAAGAGGGTTTTCCGATAATCATCCAAAGTTAAGGGAGGTTTTTTTTTTTCATATTTAGCCTATATCTAATAAAAACTTAGCTTAAACGTAGACTTAGGTATGATAAACCAAAATCTAGTCCAAATGAATGACTCTTAATAGTGGGTCATACTTAGACAAGTTGCTTGTTTCATCACTAAGTTGCTTTAAATATTCTTTGACTATCTACTTGAATGTTTTTTTTTTTTTTTTTTTTGGTTACTATATATTGAAAGTCCACATGATAATATCCCCCACGACAAAACTTGAATGGATTAACAACGATATTGATATTGTTATGAAAATGAGTACTTTCCTTGAAGAAGATACTTTGTAGAAGTTCAAAAGAAACTGTATCTTATGCTTAATGTTCTAAGGCGAGTTGTAATGTTGTGATTATGTTTGTGACAGGTTTGCTCTATCAATTGAGGTGTGATCTTCAACAATAATTCTACTAAGAGTGATACCCTCATTGACGGAGAGATTTAGTACTATATCTTGTTAGGTAGCTAGAAAGAGCATGAGCATAGGATGTAAAACCTTATAACATGCTTGAGATTTCATTGTGGTGGAGGAAGTTAATTAAGGACTTCACAAGATGAGTGGTTTCCTCTCCTTGCTTTCCTATTCGCTTTTATCTTTTATCTAAATAGAGAGTGAGATCTATGTTTTCGTCATCTTGTTCTTTGGATATTACATACTAACGCTAACATAGATTTCAAGATGGTTTTCAAGTGGAACTATAAAAAACATTTTCTAACAACTTGTAAATACCCTCATACGTTCTACTTAAAATGTAGTGTAAGTTATTAGAAAATTAATAAAATAACATCTGTAATTTTAATGTGTGCCATTTTCTCCTCTCTTCTTCATTTTTCTTGAAATTCGATGTCATCTTTTTTGCCTCTTTTTTGTTTTTTCCCCCAATTTCATATTAAACAAGTGAAACATCATGTTATTCATTAACTACTAAAAAAACAAACAACTGCTACATTGAGATAAATTTTTTTTTTAAATAACAGGGGGTTTGGCTAGGAGGATTGAAAGATAAAATTGAAAAAAAAATATATTGAGATATAAATTTATTATAACAATAATTTGAATGGTACATTTAAAATTTTTTATTAGTTTGGAAGATATTAATCAAAAAATTCCAAAAAGAAAATGTAGCTATTAGGGAAAGAGAGCATTCAGTGCACAGTTCCCCAACAATTGTATGATCAAACAACAACAAAATAGGGTCTCAAAATTAAAATTCCCCATCCAAAAACCCCAAAACCCCTTCAAATCCCCAATTCTCTTCTCATCCCATCATGTAATTTTCTCCTCTTAATACTATAAATACTCTTAACCATCAACAACACTGAGCTAAACCCCTCTCCGTCCTCTCTCTCGCTCTCTCTCTCTCTCTCTCTCTCTCTCTGTCTGCCCCTCCTCTCTCTAATGGCATCTTTCTCTCCACAATCCCTCTTCCTCTTCCTCCTCTTCATGGTCTCAATCTCCAACCAATCAGCCTCGGCCCAGGTGGGTCTCTCTCAATTCACTCAATTCCCTCCTCAATCAAATACCCATTTCTCCATTTTGTCTAATTTTTTTATTCCTGATGCTAAAGTTGCAATCTTTTCAAGTGAAGGTTATAGATAAAGCAATGAAGCCGGTATCAGCAATTTCAACGCCAGGGCTACAGTCAAAACTAGTAAGAGAGAGTTACAGACGGAAGCTGGGGAGTTTTAGGATTTGTGCACTGTGCACTTGCTGTGGAGGCCCAAAAGGCCTCTGCCTGCCTTCTCCTTGTTGCTATGCTATCAGCTGCAACATCCCCAATAGACCCTTTGGCTACTGCTCCTTCACCCCAAAGACATGCAATTGCTTAGGTTGCCATCTCTGATCAATTGGTATTTTGCTCGGTTTATTTATTACTAAGTTTAATCATTTGTGGTTATTTGCAAGTGTGAATTGGGATTGAGAGGATATTGGTTTGTTTATTATTATTGTTGTTTCTCAATATATTATTAGCAATAGTATGAGTATTCAAGGAATTGTGTGATCTGCCCTTTGATTTGTTAGTTTATCGCTACAAATTGATGGTATTTCCTTTTTGTTTCAAGTTTGTTTGCTTTTGTGAGTAATGCTAAAAGGGTTGGTTGTTGGCATTGCGAGTGTGACATTATTAGATGGCTATCCAAAAATGTTAAGGTGGGCGCATAGTTGGTTGGGGGAATTAAAACCATGTCGTTATGATCCTTGTGAGGGTGGGCTGCTCATTGACTGTTAGTTTATTTAAATTTAATTTATATCCCTTATAGGAACTCTCCAGTAAACTTTGTCCACCAAATAGCTAGTGGTCAGAAGAATACTTGGATCGGTATAGTCATCCTCACACCTCTCCATTTTGCACTTTTAGGATTATACTACTCAATATTGACGGGGATCTATAGGATCAATAATGTAGCATAAGCTATGAATTGTATGAGAGAAAAGGTGTGTTGGCTATTGTTATCCTTTAAAACCAAATGGGGAAGGGTGTTGTCATCGTTGCATGTGGGTTCTTAAGAACATGGTAGCCTCATGAGCCCCACTCCTTTTATTGCCCTTTGTTGCTATAGAGCAGTGTCATGAATGCCTCCTTTTTTGGGAGGGTTTTTGAATTAGAATCTCTTTGTAGATGAACTATGAGATTTGTTTCTCTTTTCCATGTGCATTGTGCTGACAATGGTAAAAAATATGGTGGATTGCGCACATTATTAAAAGGAGACTGTGCAGAGTGTTAATAATAATTAATTGTGATTTAAGTGAATTATACTCATGGTTAGGATCTTGATTGGGACAGCACTAAGCACAAACCCTTGTCCTTCTGATGACCATCCCCTGTCATTTCTACATTTTGTACCCAGTGCATGATGAGTTTGAATGTGCTCTTCACCGGAGATAGTGAGTGAGGTTTTTAACCATAAGAGTTATCATTCATTATTAGTTGTTTATTAGTTGTGTTTGTGCCTCTGTAGACAACACTGGAGACATCTTAAAGAGATAAAATTGTTTTATAGTAGGCATCAATGAATAGGGAAGTGTAGTGACCAGTTATTTATACTGTGTGGTTTTTGCTTAAATATCCCGAAATTCTAAATCTATCCTATCTGCAGATTACCTTCCAAAGATGCATGTTTGCAAATTTACCCCCAAATCCATCCTACATTCTCCCACATTGAATTTTTGTGCCCTCCTATTTAACACATTTACAATGCAAATATTTGGGGTACATGTGCAAATAGGGTAGTTTGGGGTTTGCTGGCGAAAAACATTTTTCTTTTAGGAACTTTGTTGTTTTATCCTTTCTCCCTTCTCGGCTTGAAATTTAACTATTAAATGAAAGGGGTTTTTTAACTCAATAACATAGAGTATAAGGTAAAATTAGCAGCTATTTAGATTTTGGGGGTAAATCTACAAATAAGATAGATTCGGGGGTATATATGTTAAAACCCTTAAACATGTTACTAGCTGGTTTAGTTGTGTCTCTAAGTTTGCGACTCGGTTAAGAGAGTCGTCCAAGTTGTAGAAGCTTGAAGCTCAGTGGTTCAGGTTCTCATATTAATCAAGATAACATGATTAGCAGACTAAAGAAGAGTCTAAATGACGTTAATCATGTACATTCTTGAGTGTAGAGAACTTCTACAATTGGTTATGTGAATTAATAGCACTAGCTTATTTAATGAGCCCTATAATTATAAGAATTTTTTTATATACTGTACACAGTGAATATCATTCATGGAGTCCACTGAATGAGGAGTTGTGATAGGTTCTCTGCAAACAATAATGTAGAGAATCTCTACCTGTTAATCATCCCCCAGGATTTATAGCTGAAACTGTACACTGCAAGTTGAACAAGACCATTAGCGAAAAAGAAAACACTAATCTGCGTACTCCTTGATTTTTAAACCTTGCCATCGATTTGACAAGGAGTGGTCTCATTATTAAAGGGATTATCAGGATCACATTGGTGATCTTCCCCTTGAATATATAATGATGTGAAATCTTCATTTATTGCAAGATTTATCAGCAAAAAGGATTCTAATACTTGATTGTTACTTATATTTGCTACTGAACTTAGTGGTTGGCCATATTAAGTTTTCCAGTACTTGGTAACTATTTATGGCACGGCCTCATTACAGCCACTGAATAAAATTTTTGTATGAGTATAGATAGTTAGATGCCTTACTATAAAGAACGATGTATAATGTAATTCTGGGTTCGCCAACATTCCTAGTGAGTAGAATAGTCAACTTCCAGTTTCTTTTAGCTTTCAGGTCGTCAAATGAGTCAATCTCATAAATATCCAAAGCTTTTTTTCCTTTTCGACCTTTCAAGATTGATGTTCTGGACCTATTTTATAATGTTTAGGTTTTGCAGTTAAAAGCATATTTGTTATCTAACCCTCCATCCATTTATATCCAAGAAGAAACAAAGGGTTTGCATTAAAAGTAGAAAAATCTTATGTTATCTTTACCTACAGATGAAATCTTACGCTCAATCAATAGCAATCTCCTAGGATATATGCTCAATCAATTAACAATCATATCATTTTAATTGTAACTTGAATTATCTTATTAACTTACTAGAGAATCAAACTATGGTTTGTGCCAAAGATTTTGCTTTCATTGAAAAGCCTTGTAACCGCTCTAGAAACAGGAGAGAAAATGATCTTTTTTATTATTATTTTTTTTCACATGTAAAATTTCAGTGCAACATATATTACTTGTTATCATAACTCTATTTCCTATCAATCAAACAACTCCTAAGTAAAGATCATAGCATTTTAAGATAATCTCAAAATAAGCAGCAAAGATCTAACAAAGAAATTGCATTAGGGGTCCGTAAGATGGAAGTAATGAATTTGACAGAGAAACAGCCAGAGAGCATAATGCTAGTCCAACTTAACTTCAAGAGTTTGCTTTAAGGGCTTGTTTGGTACAAGGATAAAAATGGGTTAAACTCTATTCTAGTAAAATTTTTCTTAACTTTAACTATATTTGTTATCATGTTAAAATTTAACTATTGTTAAAAGCTTAATCACGTATGAGGATAAACGTTAACTAAATGAAAGGGTAGGACCATAGGATAAAAAGAGGAAAAAAGTTTTAGGCCTTGTTCATTTGGCCTTGTGGAATAATGAACAACCCCTAAAAGCATATATATATAAAGATGACAATGAACACTCAAAGGTTGATTAGTGAAATTACTGATGTTCTTCCAATTAAGAATTTTGAGTTCATTTTTCATTATCCGTAATTTAGGATGCTTAAATATTCTGATAATTGACTGGCATACTAAAGAGCTGATTGTTCCCGATGCAATAGGATTTCCTCCACTGCATATCTCAGATAGTAACAGTGGTTTCATTCGTCAGTGCACTCTTTAGTGATTTTTTATTTTTTGATATGTATTTGATTGATATATGATCAAATCAACGAATAACCCTCATATGAAAAATGTGTTAGGACGTTGTGCAAATCAAAATTCACTAAAGAGTGCGCTGATGATATATCAATCAGTTGATTTCAGTACTTTAACCATTGATGGTGGTAAGGAGACCATCGATAGTTCCTTTGTAGCGAACATGAACGAGGCGAAACAATATGAAGATCAACTCAAAAGTTGATTTTAGTGCTTTAACCATTGATGGTGGTAAGGAGACCATCAATAGTTCCTTGTCGCATCGATGATGCAAATGTCCAGAGATGTCCAGATCATCGATGGCATCACATGACCATCAATGGTCGAGAATCAGCATCGATGATAAAGATGACTGATGTGAATTTTTAGGTTTTAATCTTAGCCATTCATTGCACATCAAACCTCCATCCTCTTTCACATTTGGAGTATTCTTTGTTGACCTAATTAGAAGAGAAAAAGAGAGAGAGAGAGAGAGGATATTAAGGGTTTCATTTTGGTGATCAAGGAGAGCTTTTCGATCCCCTAGAGTCTCGTCAAATGCTCACTCGCCATGCGCAACATCATCTAATCAGTTCACATTGAGGAGAGCTGCCCTTAGAGTTCATCTTCATCCCCGTTCATCATCAAGCTTCGCATAGATCTTTCGGAGGACTCTTTGTTAATCGAAAGGGCTATAAAATTAGTTTCGTACTGAACTTAATTATTGTTTTGGGTCTTTGAAATTATAACTAACTCAGGTAATAATTTTCAAGAACAAGAAAGAAACAAGAAAACTTTTTTTAAGGCTGGGTTCTTTTCTGTTTGCCGATGGAGTATCAATTTTTAATCCGTTAATGATCCGACTAAAGCGTTAAGTCTTCTACTGTTTGAAGATTACCGAGGCTCTTTTAAAGATGCCAAAATCTTCAAGTAGATAGTGACAAGGTAGCTAGATAAAATACCAAATTCCGAGTTGCTAAATGGTGATAGCCCACTCCCCTTAGGATGTGGATGATGTGGCCCACGTGGGTCTTTTAAGTAAAGTTCGTGTAAGACTTCAACGAGCTTCACTGTGGCTTAACATGGGCTACACTTAGGACCTCTTCATAGAAGTCTAATGTGGAGACGCCTTTCGATTCGACTTAGAATCTGACTTGAAGATGCCTTTCGACTCGGCCTAGAGTCTGACTTGAATATAAATTTGGACTCGGACTCGGGCATTCTTCAAGTCGGATGAGTTGGGTCGAAGTTTAGCATGCGACCAAGTTTGCATATGACTCGAGCGAACTTTGTTGTGGCGTACTATGGGCTTATGGTTCAGTCCATCTTAAGTGTTTAGCCCATGGGTGTTCACTTCATGGACTTGGACTAAGTATTGGTCCAAGAGAGAGTATATTTTAACCGTCTACAGGAACCCTCAAAAGTTTTTGAGATCATGTTGTTGACTTATAATAAGGGTCGAAATACTTTGGGTAATAGCCCTTGATTTGTCTTGCTTGGGTTGAAACTTGTCTCCATTTGACTACTTAGTTGCCAGAGATGCACTGTTGAACGTAGCTTCCTTTGTCATGGATTCATCTTAGTCTGATGCTCAATATCATTTGCATTCATCCAATTATATGTTGAGAACAAAACTTGCTTGTCCTTGACATGAGCCAAAGCTTAAGGGAACAGTTTCTATTAAGTGATGTTCATTTAGCTATGAGTTTGGTGGAGTTCACCCAATTTTAAGTGTTTGGATGAACTTTGCTAATTGGCGAGGATCATCAAGACTGGTGTCTTTAGATCTGTGCCTTGATTTGCTGCTAAGATCTCTCTTGGGGGTCAAATATTAGGTGAGATTCGCCAGACATCCTAAGATTTAAGCTATCTTTTTAGCTTCTTTGATAGGTCAAATCACTTCTCGTAAGAAATGAATTATGTTTTAGGGAAGTGAGTTTCGAAAATCTTATAAATAGCCCTCCTTCCATCTATTCTCTCACATCTTCATCTTCTCCATATATAAGTCTTTGTCTACCCCACCAGATTTATCTTTTGATAGAGAGGCAGAGATCAAGTAGCTTCAAGAAGAGTTAGTCTTGTTAGAGGGTGGCTCGGTGAAGGACACCCACATTCTTCGCCAATTGGTGGAGTTGCTTTGGCTGAGAAGGCTAAGCTTGAGCAAATCCTTGGGAACAAGTCAGAAGCATGTCACGAGGTGATCCGTGATAGGGACGTGTGGAGCTTCGATTGTCATGCTCTACATAGGACTATTCAAAGGCTGAGATGATGCTTGAAAAGGACCAATGAACTTCCACAAGTGAGGACTCAGAGAGCGACTAAGTTCCACAAGTGTGGACTTAGAATGTAATTAGACATCGTCTGGCTTCCTCTGACTTGACGTCGAGTTTTGTCTGCGTCTTCCCTTTGCTCCCTAATCTTCATACATTTTTTGGGGGGGGGGGATAATAGCTCACTTGTTTAGTGTAGCTTCTTTATGTTCCTAAACCATCATACAGTTTTGGGGAACAGGAGCTCACTTACCATATAGTTTGAAGGTCTTAATGCTGTTTTTATGTAGTAGAGTTAATGATCAATAAAAGAATTAAATCTTTATGACATTGTTCATCCTTGTGTGGTTGATCTGTGCATTGTTTACCTTTCATACTTAGGGTAAAACTTGGGCTCTGCATCTGATTAGTCAAGTATTCTGCCAATTAGGCGAAGTACGCTCAGTTCTCAGACTTAGGCGAAGTTCGCTAAGTCGGTTGGCAAAGTTCATTTGACGTTCAGGCTAGATTCACCAGACCAATCCGCGAAACTCACTCAGATAATTTGAAATTTCAAATCTCTAATTTTCGTGCCTAAATTTGAGGTGAAGATCGCTCTTAGCAAAGTTCGGGGTGAAATATTTGGGTGCAGTTTGGGGCAAGATTCTTGGGTGAAGATCAAGGTGAGATATCTAGGTGGTGCTCACCGAGGGCCTATAAATAGACTGTTCATTTTCTTTTTCTTTACTTTTCTTCCAAAATCCTAAACCCTTTGAAATTTTCAGAGCTCTAAGGCTCCAAAACTTCTTCTCTTCCCAATGGCTCCCCGTCATCAACTCATCAAGGGAAAGTAGGCCGCCGGCGAATCTCTTCAGCCAAAGACCACCGCAGTGTTGCCACAGCTAGAGATGGCATCAGGAAAATTCAAAAACCATCTTCTTTCTTAGCTCGACCATCATTAGCGGGGCTTTATGCTTGCTAAAATAGCCCCTTCGGACTCGAACAGTGCTTCAAAGCACTTCAATTAGTTTCACCGTTGATGGCGAAGCTTACATGATCATATTCAGTCCTAATGCTTAGCTTCGCCGGTGACGGTGAAGCTTCGATAGCCGCCATCAATGGCATTCTTCATGGCGGACTTCATCTTCGAGCGATGTTTTCCAAATTAGCCTGTTGGGCTTTTGGGTGAACTTCGCCTGAGCGAAGTTTGCCATTGAGCGGGTCTCGTTTAGGTGAGGTTCACTATATTAGCCCATTTGGGCTTCTGAGCAAGCTTGGTCGTGGGGCTGAGGCTCGTCGCCATTGTGGGTGAATTTCACCTAGACTTGCAACACTTAGCTAATTTTTGGGTTTAGTGATGAGGGGACTTCCTATACTTAGTTGATTTTATAGTTAAGTCTTCTAACTTATTTCCTCTCTCTTTGCAGTTCCTTTGCCGGTATACATGTTAGCCGGATAATCACTTTGGACACAACAGAGCTCAAGATCCATTGACATTGCATGTTTTTAGAGGCACCGTTCCTCTATTCTTTGAAAAGAGCAGCCAAGAACGGATTGACGCGATTTGTTACGAGAGTGCTGCCATTTTAAAAGAGCTTATCACATATACTGAGTTCTTTATCCCAAAAATGGAACTCAAAAAGTGATTTTTATTTTGGGAAGTTGGATTTGGAAAGCTTATAAATAGCCCCTTCCATTCTCATCTTCTCCCATCGCATTTTCTCCATGTCTAAGTCTTCTTCAACCCAACCGGGGATGTTATTTGATAGAGGAGTTGAGATCAATCGGCTCCAACATGTGTTAGAGCAAGTGAAGAGCGATTCTAAATAGGAAATCTATGTTCTCCACTAATTGGTGGATTTGGTTCAGAGCAAACAAGCTAATCTTGAGCAAACCCCCAAAAATAAGTCGGAAGTGTGCCACGAGATGATCCGTGATAGGGATGCATGGAGCTTTGAGTATCATGCTCTGCATAGGACCGTTTGGAGGCTGAGATGGCGCCTGAAGAAGGATCCACTTAGTTCCATAAGTAAGGACTCAGAGAGTGACTAAGTTCCACAAGTGTGGACTTAAAATATAATTAGACATCATCTGGCTACCTCGGACTTGATGTCAAATTTTTTCTGTGTGTCTAGGCTTTATTCTCCAATCTTCATTCGATCTGGAGAGTGGGAGCTCACCTATTTAGTGTGGCTTCTTTATGTTCCTCAACCATCATATAGTTTGGGAGAATAGGGGCTATTCTTACTTTGTAATTTTCCATTTTTTCCTCAACTGTTGTTGAGGTTGGAGGAACGAATGCTCACTACTCTTGTAATTCAAGAGTATGAGACTTGCTTGTATGTAATATTTATGATCAATGAAAGAGTTATGTTTTTCGTCTTCTTTCATTTGTTTGATTTGTACATGGTGTGCTTCTTGCGTTTGAGGTGAGGCTCAGGCTTCATGTGTTGACGATAGTCGTTAAATAAGATTCATCAAGTGAAGTCCTTGTATAAATTGGATGAAGTTCACTCAATTCTCAAACTTAGGCGAAGTTCGCTAGACTAGTCAGTGAAACTCGTTCAGGTGATTTGAAAATTCAAATCTTCAATTTTTGTGCTTATTTTGCGGCGGAGATTGCTCTTAGGTTAAGCTCAAGGTGAGATCTTTGGGCGAAGCTTGGGGTGAGATTCTTGGGTGCTGATTAGGTGAGATATCTGGGAGAAGCTCACTGAAAGCCTATAAATAGACTGTTCATCTTCTTTTTCTTCACTTTGCTTCTAAAACCCTAAACCTCTTGAAACTTTTAGAGCTCTTCAACTCCTAAACTCCTTTTCATCACCATGGCTCCCTATTGCCAACTCATCAAGGGAAAATAGTTGCTAAAGACTGTCGTAGCATTGCTATAGCTAGAGATGGCATCAGGTAAAACCCATCTTCTTTCTCAGCTCAGCTATCATTAGCGAGGCTTCTTGTTCACCAAAATAGCCCTCATCGAGCTCGAACAGTGCTTCAAAGCACTTGAATCAATTTTGCCATTGATGGCTAGACTTCAATGACCATATGATAATCACATTTTTATTACAAAATTATACCTTCATCATCTATCTTATGTAAATAAATATAGCACTGATAATTATTTTTATCGTAATTTGCAGGTTAATGAAGAAATAATGAATAAAAACCCAAAAGACTCAAACTCTCTGATTTTCTACTATTTATTGAAGCCCAAATATGAAGATGAAAGAAGATCCAAGAAAGCTCAAGGATCCAAAAAAGAAATTAAGTCAAAGTCATGTTTAAGATATTAGCCACAAAGAAACGACGATATCTCTCGATCCAGAAGGCAGAATTTAACATATAATATATAAAAATCGCCTATCTCAATAAGATGGAGCTATTTGCATTTTTAGAATTTTATAATTCTAATCAGTCAGCCAACTGATTGGCCAATTGGTCGACCAACCGATTGGTCAACCGATTGACCGACCAATTAGTTTGTAACAAACTTGTTTTGTGGCTATAAATAAGGGTAGAGGTTGAGGGGTTTGAGTGTGAAATATTTTGTAAAAACACCTTTTGGAGAGGAGGGTTACTCTTAATTGAGAAGATCTTTTAAATTTGTATCTTTTAGTTGCAATTAATAAAAAATATTTTCACCCATTCATTTTTTTCTTTTCTTCTCTTTGTCCAAGGATGAAAAGAGGATGAAGATGAAGTTGAGGGTTTGCTTTTAATTTTTTTCTTTTCTTTTCTTGTAATATTTTCTTTCATGCTTGTTTAATGCTTTGTAGAATAGATTTACATTTATGTCTTTACTTTTATGCATTTACTTTCATGTCTTTACTTTCTTGTATTTATTTTATTTTTTTAATTCACCTTGAGGCTAGACACTTTAAGGAATTGCCCTTTTTAAATGTGGAGCTAATATTTGTGGGAATTCTAGAAATTATTTGAAATTAGCTTTATATCCTACTTATTCACATAAGATTGAGATTAGCTAAGTAGATCTATTCTAGATTCCTCATATATTTAATTAATTCTCTATATTTTACATTCCTGATCTTCCTCTTTGTTCTTGCTTTTTATTACTTGTTTTGTTTTCTTTTATTACCTTCTTTATTTTCCTTCATTTTATTCATCATTCTTTCTCCTCTCTCAATCTCAATTGATTTTTATTTGCACTCAATCACAAACACTGCACATATCTCTCTACAACCCATCACCTTTCTTTTATTCACTCCTAATTATCATACACACAACATAAAAACTGATATTGATTAACTTTTACAATACCTTCCTCGTGGGATCGATAACTTTTTATACTATAACTTGATGGTTGTATACTTGCAACTTTAGGTACACACTCATATTTTTCTTTCAAGTTTTAAGCGCTGTTGCTGGGGAACAGTGTTTATAAGTAAGATTTTTCTATTTTGGTTCTTTAATTTGTGTGTTTTCTTGTGAAGGAACCAGTTTAAAGCTTGAAGATTAAGGATTGAAGATTGAAGATTAAAGATTGAAGAATTGCCTTCAAAAGGCTAGGATGCTTTTGCATGGGTGACTCTTGTTTTTATTATTTTCAATTCCACTCATTTTAGTTAGTTTATCACAATTAGAGACAATTAGGATCTAAAAAGAAAAAAATATTTTACCTTTGTTAACCATAATAAAAATTCACCCTCCACTTAGACATTTACTAACGAGATAATAAATTCAAAATCTCCTTTTCTTACATCTATTTGATTGTTAGCCTTAATTAAAAAAAGAAAAAAATTTTATTTTTGCATCTTTTTGTAGTTGCTTTTAATTCTTAGGGTTGCATTACATATAATAGTAGGAATTCACCAAAGTGATTTGAGCATCTTGATTTGACACTCACTTAAAAATATTCTTAAGGACAAAAACCCATTAATCAAGATAAGTTGAGGGATTTCATCACCCTTTCCTTAGCCCACAAATCACTAATTTCTCGCTACACAAACTCAAGCCTTTTAAAACTCAATAGACGTTGGCTCCTAAGGATTCGAGCTCATTAAGAAATAAGAAATCCTTAAGTGAATCGGTTCAAGTTTACTTGGATTAGTTGGTGTCTAAGGCAAGGTTTAGAAATTGTAAAAAGCACTCTGTAAGGAACGAAAATACTTAATTGATCTTTGATCTCCCTCTAGTACTATCCTTACTTGGCAAACTGACAGCGTAAACTTCGATCTTTTTACTAAAGGAATTTTTAGTTAGGAGCTGGTCTAGTTGAGTCTAGGCTTAACCCTAGAATTTAAAGTGATTGACCCAAGTGATTGCATTGATTTATTTTAGTTAGGTTTTTTTCTTTATCTTTCTCCTTTTTCTCATCATCTTTTTAATCTTTTAGATTTAAAAAACTAACTTGTGTTTTTCTAAGAATTTTTTATAAACAAATTGTAAAAGAATTTATTTTGGTGTATGCAAACTTGAATTAAGGACAATACCAATCGTTTAATTCGTATTGATTCATCTTTCGAGACTAACGAAATGGCCAATCCTAATTCACGCGATCTTCAAGATGTGTATTATCCAACTAGGAATGCAATCCTGTCTTGCGTTAAGCTCCCCGATGTCAATGGAACCAATTTTGAACTTAACCCCCATTTCATAAACATGCTTCCGAAATTCTTAGGAATCGAAACCAAAGATGCTTACATTTTTAGCTCCAAGTTTGAGGAAGTGTGTCTCATGATTAAGATGAGGGATTTATCTGAAGATGCGATTAAGCTTAGACTCATTCCATTCGCTCTTAAGGACACAGCTAAAAAATAGCTGTATAGCTTACCTACAAATTCTATCTCAAATTGGGATGAATTATTGGGATGAATTTGTTAAAATTTTTTAAAAATTGTTTTCCCTATCCACAAAATGGTTAAGCTTAGAAACACCATTCAGAACTTTAAGATTGTCTCGGGAGAGCCATTCTAGAAATATTTTGATAAATTTAATTATCTTCTTATCCAATGTTCTCACCACTGTCTTGAAAAATGGCGATTGTGCCAAATCATCTATGAAAGATTAGATTATTCTTCAAAAACTTTCTTAGAATCAATGTGTCAAGGGGATTTTATGAAGAAAAATGCTGATGAAGCTTGAGATTTTTTAGAGAGTTTATCAGAGAAAACCATGCAGTGGGAACACTATGATGATAGAGTTTCATCAGCTTCCCAACTCAAACCAGTGGCTTTTCCTTAGTGATGAACATAGCCTCTGAAGCAAAGATGACTACAATCATGCATAGGTTAGAAGCCTTAGAAATCAAAGAACGAGCTCTAGCTCAAATCAATCAAGTTTCTATCTCAGGTTATCACAAATGTCTTCACAACTGTCTTTCTCCATCTCATATTTCAGAGGAATGTCCTCTCTTAGGAAATAGTCAATCACTAGGTCACGTAAACGCTGCATTCCAGCATCTTGTAAATGATCTATTTTCTCGAACTTACAATCCAGGTTGGAGAAATCATCGGAATTTTGCGTGGAATCAAGGAAACTACTTCGGAAATTAAAATTTCACTCCCTCTTCAACCCAACAACTTCCTAGAGGAAACATAGTTCCTTTCAGTTCTCAAACTATATTTCAACAACCAAATCTGCCATATCTAAATCAGTCTCCTCATCATCAATCTATAAATTATTCTCCTCCAAACTTTGATCATAATAAACATCTCAATATTTTAGAAAAGGGTTTGGAAACCCCGATTAAAGCTTCTACACAGACTACCAACTTATTGACTTAAACATCCAACACTTTGAATTTCTTTATTGTAACACCCATTATTTTACGATACATGTTTTTATATTAAAATACTTTGATACGTATATTTTCTGATACTTATTTTTATTAAAATACTAAATGGTATTTTACATACTCAGATATAGTA
>JBAKGM010000412.1:8271386-8291121 GCA_037177215.1 Asparagus racemosus | reverse complement strand
TTATAGAAAGGCAAGCTGTAATCTTGTAATTTGTTTGCAAAAGATAAATTTGTAACAGTTCGTTTTACAGATTCAACAATAATGTCCCCTGCAACTGATTTTCCCGCGAACAATCTCGCTGATATGAAGCTTTGTCATCAGATTTATTCTACGATACGTCGCTTCGTTGACTTGTACGCCTTGCCGACTCACTTCATGCGTTCGTCGACTCTCTTTATGCGTTTTGTAGCGCAGTTACGTCGTTAGCGGTTCTTGGTCGTATCGCTAGATGGGTCGTCGGTTGTCAGTCCACCGCCACGACTCTCATTCAGGTATTGATAAGCGATTTTCAACGCCAACATGGTTGTTCCTCCGACAATCAAGTCAATAGATGATCTTGAGTGAGGATGAAAATTGAAGAACTGAAAAGAGCTCTCCGTTTTTAGTAGTAGAAAATGCTCACATTTGTGCATGCTTACATTTGTGCTAAAAAACAATCTCCTATTTATAGTAGTAGTAGAGGGGTAGTCTGGTAACTTTGGTCAAGTCTGAGCTGGCGGCTGAGTCGGTACTGCTTTACAAGTATCGGCTACCGAGTGGTTAGGAAGTCACCTCAGTGTTTAATGTGAAGTGACAGGAGGTGTGCGGAGCTGACGTGGTCCGATGTGTCATAAAGACTGTTAGGGATGGAGAAATGATGGCACGGATCATGCATTTAATGGCAGTTATGGCAATGGTGATCAAGTATCAGCGAGAGTTCTTCGAGGTAATAGTCATGTCTTAACTCGTCTATTCGAGAGCCAAGAAGTACCGCCTTTTGACTCGGCTATATGAGATGTCGGTCGCCTAATTAGTCGAGAGCAGCTCACCTCGAGTCGACCCAAGGGGGTAGTCGACAAGTACTGCCTTTTGACTCGGCTACGTAAGATGTCGGCTTGGTTGAGTCAGTCGTGTTGGGTCTTTAATCTCCTTAGAATGCCGAGCTAGCTTGATTAAGCGTAATGCGGGACACTTGTCTGCTATTGAGAGGAGATTAGTATTCAGTAATGAAAGCACCATAACAAAGTCAAAAAAGAATCAATTCTGTTAAGAACCAACCAAGGGGCTAACCAATTGACCAACCAAGGGACCAACCAAGGGGCCAAGCAATTGATTTGTAACAGAAACTATTTGTGGCTTAGATTTTTATCCTTGTTCCCCAATCCAAATCCAAGCGCTCTTGTTGATTATTGTATGCTATACGTAGGGGTAGAGGGTGAAGGGCTTGAGTGTGAAAAATTTTGCAAACTCATTTTTGGATAGGATGACCTTTAATTAGGTCTTCCAATTTGTAAACTTTTTAAGTTTGCAATAAATAAAAATTTCCTCCTTTTTTAATTTTATTTCTTTTTTTTTTGATGAAGCTAAAGATTTGCTTTCAAGGGGCCAACCCCTTGCAAGGTAAGTTTTTATTTTTCTCTCTTATTTTTTATTTTAGAAATTCATGTTTTAGAATTTTATTTTCTTTTTATTATTATGTTGCTAGATTATATTTATTTCATGCATTGTAGTGTATATTTACTTTCATGCTCTTTTATTTTTATTATTTATTTTTCTTGCTTTAAAGAAATTTTTTTCTTGTAATTTCTTTTTGTAGTGTAGATTTACCTTTATACTCTTTTATTTTTTTAGTTAGATTTTTCTTTATGCTCATAGTTTAGATCTTTATTTCCTTGTTCTTATTCTTATTTTTAATAGTTAATTTTTATTTTAGATCTCTTTCTTTTATGCTTTCTAGCGTAGATTTTATTTTCTTATTTTTAGTTTGTAAAATGTGCAACTAAATTTTGTAGGAATTTCAGAATTGTATGAAACTAGTTTGATTTCTTTTATGATTTATGGAATGCTCAAAACGATCATGCTTAGGATAATTAACTAGAGAAATAACTAGTAGAAGAAGAATTTGATAATATATGCTTATAAATAAGTGGTTTGATAGGTTCTGATTATAAATTGTAGAATTACTATCTAGTTGCTTATTCTCTTTATGAATGATGATTTTGCTTAGATGATAATTTGATGGGTTATATTTTCCTTAAGTGGTTTGATAGTCTATGCTTAATAAATCTAAAGTAAAATATGATAGAAAGAGAGTAGTTCATAAATCCTAAATGAAATTAACTAGTAGATTCAATTCTAGGTTCCTATCTTCTTTACTTGATTTCCTTCATATTTTATTTGTTTTGATTTTTCTCTTTTTGATTAATTTTTCTAGTCTTGATTTTGTTTTATTTTTCTATTTTCTTTATTTCTCCTCCTTATTTATTCTTTATTTGTTCACTCTCTTTCTCTCCCCTCTTGTTCTAGTTTTCTTATGAGTAAACAATCCCACACTCTCTATATCTCTTTTCTTCCACTCCTATATGTCCACACACAACTCTAGGATCCAAGTGTTGATGTCAGAATCAAACATGGAGGTTTAGTGTGGATTATGTAGGGTTTTAGGGTTTCTCAATTTTCTTTTGATAGTTAATTCTTGAGCAGAGGCTTTGATCCTGCACACAAATAACACGTGGGAGGGTCAGAGTTGAGTTCTTCGAGGGTTCCTCCGACGATCAAGTTAGTATGAATCTTAAGTGGAGTAGAGAGGTACAATTATAGTGTGTTTTTCGGTCGAAATCACGTACATCCATGTAGTAGGCATCTCACTTATTTATAGCAGATTCGGGAGGGCAATTTTGTAACTTCGGCCGAGTCCAAGCAGTCAGCTTACTCAGCTAACACTTTATAGTTGTCGGGTGCAGATGGTATGAGTCACCTTCATGATTAATACGAGTATGACAGGGGAAGTCAGGTGCTAACGAGGTCTGATGAGTCATTAAGACCTTCGGGGTTAGAGCAATGATAACTCCAACCATGCATTTAATGTGATGGTGATAAGCTGTCGATGTGAGGTTCGAGAGTGACTGCCTTTCGACTCGTCTTTGCGAATGGGCCGATAAAAAGATGCCTTTTTATTCGGCCAATGTGGACTGGGAGGTTCTCGACCCGATCTCGGGAAATGAGGATGCATAGAGCCGTCCTTAACTACAGGGGTCTGGGTGAGGATGTCTTTCCACTCGGCCCTTCTTGGTAAATGTTGAGAGATGACGTTTACTAGACTCGTCCTCCATAGGGTCGAGTCGAGATGATGCACAGTTAATTTGGGACATGTGTCAATTTTTGGGGAAGGATTAACACTTAGTCATTTCCATGTCATAACACCAAATTAGAATTTTGCCTACACACCTTTCTCGTGGGTTCGACATTGTACTATACCATAACTTGATTGTGCACTTGCAATCTCGATACTATTTTCACAACACACCATCAAATCTTGTTTATTGAGAGAGAGAGAGAGAGAGAGAGAGAGAGAGAGAGAGAGAGAGAGAGAGAGAGAGAGAGAGAAATAAAGGGGTGCAATTATGCATGGTATAATGGGGAATTTTTTTGATTTTAACTTAGTTGGCATAGTATAACAGCTTTAACACAAAATGGTAATGTATTTGGGGCTTTTACACAAGAGAAGTAATACCAGGGTTAGGTTACATTAGTTTTTCAAAATTAGGGCCTCGACACAATTTTTCCTATTTTATTATACCATTATTTATCAATACGTGTTAAAGAAGTGTAAAGTTATAAAAATAAAATAAGGAAAAATTTTAAAATTGACACTTTTTAAAAATATTATCATTTTTGACCTAATTGCAACTTATTCATCAAATTCAATCTAGTTTCAGCCGCATCAGCAACGTGGGCTGAAACTGGGTCGAATTTGATAAATAAGTTCTTATAACTACACTGGTTGAGAATCCCGTGTAGTTTAGTAGAAAATTAAACTCAACGGAATTCTCAATCCTGAAGAGTTTAGAACTCTACTAAACTACAAGGGATTGGGAATCATGTGTAGTTTAAAACATATAAACTACACAAGATTCACAATCTTGTGTAGTTGGTTTAGTGGTTAAAATCTTAAGAGTTAAGTTATGAGTTGAAAGGTCATGGTTTGAATCTCAACCAAGTAATGAATTTTTTTTGAATTTTTTTATGTTTAAATTCTGAATAGATAAATATAAAAATAAACTTAATGTTGGCGATGATGAGATTCGAACTCAAGACCATTTGAGTAATCGAAATCTAACTCTCATGAAGCTAACGAATTACCTAACTACTTGGAATTCCTAATCATGTGTAGTTTAGCAGAGTTCTAAACTCTACGAGTTTGAGAATTCTATAGAGTTTAATTTTCTACTAAACTACACGGGATTCTCAATCCCGTAGAGTTCCTAAAATAGATTCGCAATTTCAACCTAGTTTCAACCCACGTGATTAAAACTATATTGAAATTGTTAAATAAGTTACAACTAGATTGATTTTATTGATTAACTTTTTAAAAGGGTCTATTTTAAAAATTTGTCCTAAAATAAAGAACAGCATGGCTATGGTTTTGCTTTAGTTCGTGCCAACCCAAATCTGAATGGCAATATAACCAGGCTGTTCTGCTACTTATAAACTGGCCATGTGAAATCTTTTCTTTTCTCAATCTCTGTCTGTCTGTCCTTCTTCCCCTCTCATTTCGGCCCTTTTCCCCTCCTTTCCGCTCTTTCTTCCTAATTACAAAAAAGTGAAAATACAGTGAGAATTTTTTTTTGAAGAAACAGTCTCCGTTTCTTGCTCTGGCTTCTCCCTTACCCTTTCCCATTGGATTTGATTTTTCATTCCCAATGGGGAAGGAGGAGAAGGAGGAGAAGGAGAAAAGAAAACATTTCCCTTTTCACCCATTCGCTTTTGTTTTTCTGCTGATTATCTCCCCGGCAATTGCCAAAGACGGCGATGTTATGTCGGATCTGGCCAAATCCCTAACCAACGTCCCCTCCGACTGGAAGTCTGGAACCGATTTCTGCAAGTGGAGCGGCATCGCCTGCCAAGGAGGCCAAGTCACCGCCCTCAACCTTGCGCAGAAATCCCTATCCGGTAACCTACCCGACTCCATCAACAAACTCGGCTCTCTCCAGACTGTGAACCTCCAGAGGAATCAGATCTCAGGCCTTCTCCCCTCCTTCTCCAACATGGGCTCCCTCCAGAAGCTCCACCTCGATACCAACGCCTTCAGCTCCCTCCCTCCTGACTTCTTCTCTGGCCTCACCAGCCTTCAAGAAGTCACCTTGGATGACAACCCCTTCTCCCCCTGGTCCATCCCCGACGACCTCTCCCAATCTGATAGCCTCCGCGAATTCTCTGCCTCCAATGCCAGCATCTCCGGCACTATACCCGATTTCTTTGGCGGCCTCTCCAGTCTCGAGGATCTCCGACTCAGTTACAACAACTTGACCGGAGGAATCCCATTCTCTTTCGCCGGATCCAGCATCAAGAACCTCTGGCTCAACAACCAACAGTCCGGCGAGAAGCTCACTGGGAGGATCGACGTTATTGGAGGCATGAATCAGCTGTCGCTGTTGTGGTTGCAGTCTAATAGCTTCTCTGGGCCTATTCCTGACGTCTCCAACCTCACCTCGCTCTCCTCTTTCAATGTGAGGGACAACCAGCTCACCGGCGTGGTTCCCCCTTCGCTTACATCCTCCCACTCGCTACAGAATGCTTCCCTCTCCAACAACAATTTCCAAGGCCCCTTTCCAGCTTTCCCTGGAGGCGTCAATGCTGATGTTAGTAAGGGTAACAACTTCTGCACTGACACGGCCGGGACACCCTGTGACCCGAGGGTGAACGTGCTGCTCTCGGTGGCTGCAGGTTTTGGGTATCCGGACACGCTGGCAAGAAGTTGGAAAGGGAACAACCCCTGTGCAGGGCCCTGGACTGGCGTCGTCTGTGATACCCAAGGGAATGAGATCTTGGTCCTCAATTTCGCTTACCAGCATTTCGTTGGTACCATCTCGCCCGACATTGCCAACCTCACCTCGCTCAATAAGCTTTTGCTCAGCAACAACAACCTGACTGGTCCTATTCCTGATTCTTTGACAGGGTTAAAGAGTTTACAGCTTCTTGATGCTTCCAACAACGATCTCTGGGGAAAGGTACCTGGGTTTGATAAATCTGTGACGCTTAAGCTATCGGGCAATCCTCGAATTGGAACTGAACCTAGTCCTGGAACCGAAGGACCTCCTGGTTTGCCACAGTCTGTTGGGAGTGGGTCTAAATCGTCTCCTTCCGGAGATGGGTCTGCTGGCAAATCCAGATCTTCAACTGGCCTTATTGTGGGAATAGTTATTGTTGTTGTGGTTCTTGTCGGATGTTTGGCCGGTCTTATTTACTATCTTCACTGTAGGAAGAAAAATAAGCCATTCAAACCGGTCATAAGGGCTGGACCGCCAAAGGAGCTTCCTGATACCCAGCTTAAGATCGGAATCATAAATGGATATGGGAACAATACTGGAGCTCGGAATGAGCTTTTCAGCCAAGGCAGTGGTGACAATGTACTAAGTACGATTCCTATTGAGGATATACGCAGGGCTACAGACAATTTCAATGAGGCCAACATTATAGGCCAGGGAGGATTTGGTGTGGTCTACAAAGGTGAACTTAATGGGACTGAGATTGCAGTTAAGAGGAGTGAGTATGAATCGATGGGTACAAAGACTGGCGTTGCAGAGTTTGAAGCTGAGGTTCATGTTCTTCAGAAGACCCGCCATAGGCATCTGGTGAGCTTTCTTGGGTACTGTAGAGATAACAATGAAAAACTTTTGGTATATGAATATATGCCGGAAGGAACACTGGGGCAGCACTTGTTTGACCGAGATTCTGGCAAGTACTGTGCTCTTAATTGGAGGCAGCGGCTCGTAATAGCATTGGATGTGGCTAGAGGGATAGAGTACTTGCATAGCTTGGCACAGGAGAGTTTCATCCACAGGGATCTGAAACCTTCCAACATACTCCTGGGCAAGGATTTGAGAGCCAAAGTATCTGATTTTGGGTTGGTCAAGCTTGCTGACACCGAAAAGTCTGTTATGACGCGGTTAGCTGGGACATTCGGTTATCTTGCTCCGGAGTATGCTCGTAAGTACTTTAACTCTTAGCTTTTTAACACTGATAAAAACACCTGCAAGTCTTTTCATTTCATTTTGTCAGACAATACTGCTGTAGACACCCAATGAACCCACTTCTCAGTGTTAAAACACCATATAGTTCCTAGTCTTTTAAAGTGTAAAAGCTCAAACTCAAGGAATGTTCTGCAGCTAGGTTCATTTATCATAGTTGCACCAATTTCATTTTCATTTCATAATAAAAGGCGGTGCTTCATGGGAAATTGAAAATTCATTCACTTGAAAGGTATTGAAAGGTTACAAGAAAGTGATTTTAAGGTAAAAAATGGAGTTGAATCTTAATTCACTTTAACTGATCTTATTCCTACTGAATAAGGGTATCTACAAATTCACTAAGATGGATGATTAGAAACTAAAGAATCACTTTAGATATCAGAATTTGCACTGCTCGACAGCAGTTTTGGCTCAGGCAACCTGGAGACTTAGTGAATCTTCTATAATGAATCCATTCAAATTTTTCATTGGTCCAATTATTTAAAGCGAGTCTGGTATAGTGAATCCATTTGACAACTTGTTTTGCTGAATATACCACAGATTGAATTTCTTTGGTGGCTCATGGTTCTGCTGATTGATATTTGTTGCATGTCGTGTGGGTTGGGCTCAACCATATATAAGTCTGTATGGAGATTTCTAGGTAGTGTCTCGGACCCAATTAATTTCAAGCAGCTTTAAATATAGCAAATGCATTGATAGGATTTATCCTACATTCAAAAGCTGGACAAATTCAGTTGAAGAATATTAGTTAGGCCTTTCCTGGTTCACATCCCCTGCTTGGGCTTTAACTGAAATTTCCTACATAAGTGTCAAATAATTAGTATACTTGCTAAGGGACAAACATACTGCAACAATCTAGATTTATTGCTTGCCAGTGCTTATAAAGCGTTGAGCGCTTTTGAGCATCAGACATAATGCCTAGTGCCTAGGCACTCAGGCAAACACAACAATAATGCTCTATATGTTTGGGTCTCTCATGAAAAAACCGGATTGTTAGCAACATAGATTGCAGTTTGACTATCAGAATGCATATCCATAAGTCAACATAGAAGCACACCCATCTCAGAAAGAAGAGCCTTAATCCATATTTTTCTCATAAATAGTATGAGTCCTAGCATGATATTTACCTTAGCATTTAATTGTGTAGCAACAATCTGCGTCTTATTTCAATGTCCCAAGATTTCCTCAATCGCAAGTGCAGTAGTCACTAGTAGAATCGCGATTAAGAGGACCATCTGTCCATTTAGTATTGAAATAACCAACAACATCAACAGGAAATGAGGGACGACAAGAAACCCTTGTTCAGAGCCCCTTTTGAAGCACATGATAGACTTTAGTCTAATGATATTGACGTATGGTTTGCATACATATCTATGTAAAAGGTTAACAGTATATGTGATATTAGAACGAGTTACTATGAAATGGAAAAGCTTCCCAAAATCTATGATATCCTCCAGGATCAATCAGAGCATTCTCCAACTCACAATGAGAAAGAGTAGTAAGTTCCATCTTGGTTTAAGTAGCCCTCAACTTAAGCATACTTGTCTTAGCCCGTAAGCAATAGAAAGATCTTTAGATGACCGTGTGATCTCAAGTCCCAGAAAACACCTCAAAAGTACCAAGACTCTTCGTATTAAAATGAGAGTTCAAGTTTGATTCAAAGCAATAATACCCTGATCATAACCATTGAAAAAAGTAAGTGGTAAGTACATAACAAGAATGAACATAACAAGAATGAAAATACCATAAAAGAGCACCACACAGAGATAAAGAGTGATTAGAAACACTCCTCTTTAAGCCATATCAAGCAAGAACAATATTGAACTAGTTGAAACCATGCTTGTGAAGACTGCTTTAAACCATAGGTAGCATTCTTGAGCTGATGAACTTTATGAAATTTCCCTTGAATCTCATAACTCGATGGTTGAGTCATGTAAACCTTTTTCTGAAGATCACCATGCACGAATGTATTCTTAATATCCAACAGATCTAAAGGTTGGTTTTTACTACTGCTACTGATAAGATAATCCTAACAAAAGTTTAACCAAGTTACATGAAAGAATGTCTTGAAGTAATCAATACCAGAGATTTGAATATACCATTTGGCAACTAGAGGAGGCTGGAAATTTTCAACTTGTTTGGTAGATGAAACTTCAATATATATATCCAACAACACCAACAACATGCTTCCCAGAGTCGAATTAGTTCTCCTATGTTTCATTTTGACCCAAATTAACCATCTCCTCGTCCATGCTACTTTTCCATCCACTCATAATGCCTCATAATATGTCTTAGAATGGATGCATTTGATAAAGTAGAAGCAAAAATAAAATAAGAGACAAATGAGAAAGGAAACAAATTCGTAAATGACTTTTGGGAGTGTGAGACCAGATTCCTTTCTAAAGTGTTGTAGGAAAATCGTGGTCCTTAGTAGAAGAAATAGTGGGTGAGATTGGTATGTTTTTTTACCTCATCTCTCCGTTGGATGTTGATACACCTTAAGTTGTATCAGTTTGTAATGTCAGGGGCAATGGGAATAGGCATATGAAAATCCATGGGCTTGATTTCAGATGGTTTTGAGTGAGAATATGGTGTAGTTTCAAGGAAAGTAACATTCACATATTATGTACTTCTCAAATAGGCATACGAGCAACCATGAGCTTGGTTTCAGATGGTTTAGAGAGAGAAAAGATGATGTAGTTTCAAGCAAATTAACATTTGCACATACGATATACTTCTAGTACTAGGATTCTGACAATGAAAACCTTTTCAATTTCTAGAATACCATCTGATGGGGTACGGGCTGACACCTTCAATTTGAACATGACTTAGAGTGGCGAGAATGTTCGTTAGAAAATTACTCAGCAATGGAGGACAACAAGTAGGGCAATCTGGATGGCGTTGAGGAGGTGATAAACAGTGAACACGTACTGCTCTCTTGATGAACAACAATGATACACTGTTTACTCATGACAGTAACAAATACTACTGTTCACGAGTGAACAATACCCTTTAGGCATATTAGGGTTTTTTTCCAGGGATTTTTGCTTGAGTCGGATGACCGTGGTTATTTTGAGGAGTGGATAAATGGTAAAAGGTGTTTGTGGAGTGAGTTTTGATTGGGGTGTATTATAATTGGAGCATTAGGATAAAGGACCTCACACTCATGGACTTCACACTCGAAGAATAGGCGTCACGCCTAGGGTTCACACCCATGACACTTCACATGTTAAATAAGCAATTCACATGGTTAAATAAATTTCTCAAACTCAAATTTTTTTATTATTCAAGGTCTAATTCCTCATGGAGGATTACAACTTTATTTACAGAGAAAAACTAAATCTGGAAATTATATCAAATCCTAATCAAATCATAACTAAAAGGAAACAAATTAAAAACCTAAACAAAGTAAATTTTCAAAGATCCTAAATGATACAAAAATAAAATTCTTAGAAAATATTACCAAAAAAATAAAGATTACATCATATAATACTTTAATATAAGAGATTCTAGTAAATCCTAAAATCTTTTGATCAACAGCAGATGATCGTCCTGCATCGAGAAAAATTGACCTCGCGTTCTATAGTAAGAGAGTGTAATGATTAACTTACCTGGTGAAAAAATTTTCATTGTGGATTGTAGGATCTTCATGATGAGTTGTACGACCCGATATTGAGTTGGCGGTGGAGGGTTTTGGATAATAAAGTCAACAATCAGATTAGCCTGGATTGGGAGTTTGCACACATTATTGATCTTACCTCCCGGCTTCTAGTCTTGACTCGATTTTAGGCTTTGGACTTAATTCGAACTCAAGTTTTGGATCAACATTTGACACAATTTCCTGTTTGAGTTCAAAGTTCTTGCTCTCCTTCAGGTTGGAGTTTAGGCTTGGGTTCTAAATCAATTTTCTGCTCTGGTTCCGCTTCTCGCTCGTTCAAGCTCAAGCTCTGGATTAATTTTTTTGATCTTGTTTTGTTTTTCTTCTTTTGGCTCAAGTTCAGGCTTGAGCTTCAGATTGAACTCAAGTTTTGATCAACGTCCCATGATCATCCTGCATCACCCTCTAACATGCATTTTAATGACCCTTTAAATTTAATTTGTCGCGTCATGTTTTCCAAGTCATGAGCAACACACATACACCTAAATACTTTTGGTGGCAAATCAAATAACTACTTTTCTTTAAGCATATTAAAAAATGATGTTTGACATTTAAAGCAAAGATAACAGACAATCAATTAACATGCAGTGAAAACAACATTATCTCAAAAGTTTTAAAAAAAAAACATGCATATGAAGTATGATGTGGGAGCAATATCATATAGGATGATTCTTGCATTTTGGAACAATATTTGCTATATTGTGTGAGCGTAGGATGTTTGATGAATAATACCATGAGATGAACAACAAAGATATCTTCTATCTTGCATATATACCAACACATGATCGTACCTTAAAGTTTAATGGGATATAATAAATTTAATGGAATATATTATCCAAGTTGATTCATAATTTCTTGAATCAACTATAAACTTGTTTAAATTTGGGAGAATTTCATATTGATCTTTTATTAAAAAGAACCATGTCATTCTAAAGTAATCATCCACGAACATTGCAAAAATATGAATTCAGAAGTTTTTTCCACTCAGATAGGACCCAAAAATTATTATGATCAACTTCTATTGGAGAACTGCAATGTTTACTCATTAAATGTACCTATATGATTTATGGTGTTTTCATAGTTCACACGAGATTCAGTCAACTTAGGAACATATTTAGTTATAGCAATTATTTGTGTATATGACATTATTAAAAACAATGTCAGATTCGACTTTTACATTGATTATTATGGAAGTATAATTCTTACTATTTTTTCAAATCTATTCAAACAATAAGTGTTGCCGTGTATAATAGTTATTTCCTTTGAGATCTTTTATTTGTTATCATCTTTAAGATACTTGTGGTTTCATTTGCCACCTTCCTGCCCAATAAGCTTCGATTTGCATATAGTTATGTTTTGCCCACAACTTGCAAACTCCATGTCAAAAGCTTTATGACACTCATTTATATGATTAATATTTTTAAATAAAAGTTATAAATAGATGCCTAGCTGGAGTCCTATTGAATAACTAGAGCATTGTCAGTTTATGTTTCACTGTTATAAAACAATGAAAATTTATTTTTTAAGATTAGAAAATTAATGCATGCTACTATATTTGGAATCAAAATTAGCGAAGTTCAACTAATTCATCTATAAGTTCACCAAGAGCTTCAATAGTTGATCTTTTTTATCTTTAATTTTAGGAAGGCATGTTGTTTCCAGACCGGATATGAAAGTCTCGCCAAATTAGCATGACTAGCATACCAAATGTAGACAACTTTAAAAGGTAGATTTATAAATTGGATATTCATCTCTTCTAGTCAGACTAATGTAGTTTAATGAGCACAAAAACATGCGGATTTAATGATGTGTACAATACATCAGTTGATGGATTCACTAATTGGAAAGACCTATAGTTCGATTTCCAAGTATATATGATCTGTCACTCTGATGGTTATCTATACTAACTTAAAGTGACTTTCATGTGCATCACAAGATAAAACTTCTGAGACACCTTAAGGACACTCAATAAGAATGTAGATGCAACAATGCTCAATATAATTTTTTGGAGGATTTACCTCATGAAAGGCATTTGGTCCTGTATTGTGTGGAACCTAACTTTATATCTAATTTATTAATTTACAAGACTACGACCTACTATAAACTGATTCTCTTAAGATCGATGGACTTGCCAAGAAAACTAGTGACCTGTCCTGACAGTGTGCTAGATTTGTGTCTCATAAGTCTCCCTACTAAAGGGAGTTGAGGATGGAGAACTGATTGTAGAAACGACTTAAGTTGCATGCATTCTACTAAGTTAACTTATATTGGAACCTTTGTATGGTGCTTGTGTTACTTTCAAATTAATTATTTATTTGTCATAACATGAATGCTAGATGCCTAAGCAGCACCATTTTATAAACTTAAAGCTAGGTTGTTATAGGTAGTATCCAAGGTGCCAATTTTACAGAAAGTGCTAGGCATTGTACTGGCGCCTAGCGCCTAAGCTCCTAGATAGACATCTAGGCAGGCCTTAGGCAGATTCCTTCTTTTTGTTTAATTAGTGGTAGAGGAGGTTTTTTTGATGGCCGGAGGAGGTGGTTGTAGTTGGTGGAGATGTGGAGGCGACAAAGGAGGAAATCTCGATAAAAAAGTAAGCAGGGCGAGCCGCATAAGTAGCCCACGCTCTCCTAGGTGCTCTCAAAGACTTCGACAGACAACCTAGGTACCGCTTAGGCCTAGGCGGGTGACTAGAACGCTTTTTAAAACATTGCAAGATGCAGACAAGGATCTTCATTTAGAAGGCCAGTTATTTTAATTGTGGTTGACAATATCTACATCATAGATGTCGAGAACATGAGGATGTTATAGCAAACCTCGACCCGAGTTTTAATCATCCCAACTTCACCGCGGAACACGACCTGGTTCACTAACTCCAGTGACCTGTTTTAGAATTCAATACAAATAAAATTTGGAAAAAAATAACTTTTTCAAAAGAATAAACAACAAAAAATGTGAGAAATTAACAAATAAAGTATGCCTACCATAATTACAACATGATTGCAATGTTTTTTTACCATTACTGATATCGTATAGCGTACTCCATTTCGTAGCGTACCATATAAGCCTACCCCGCCTCCCCCGGCGTATTGGAGTACCACGCTCCTGCTCCCATCTCGTGAACCAAAATGAACCGGGTTCCATGCAGCTATATTTTGCATAATTGTTTGTGTTATGTGCAGGTATATCTGTATGTGTGTTTGTGTGTGCGCATAGGGGGATCAGCGTCTCATTGTATTTATCAATTCATCTATTGACATGCATACTTGGGTGAGCACATAGAATGACATACACGGAAAAATGGGAAAGGAAAGCCGGTTAGTTATCCATCGAATGTTTAGCATGTGTTTCCATCTGCTTGTTGCATATGTTGTAACTAGGTGAGTACTTGAGGTCATGATAGTTCAGTGCCCATAAGAGGAAGTTCATCTTATTGCTAATGTCTATTCATCTATACATGTGCATACTTAAGGATGCAGTAGTGACAGACAAGGAAGGTATAAAATGTGACAGTAAGAAAGCTACTTAATCTGCAATAGAATTTTTATTTCATTTTTTTTTTTTTTTGCATGTATTGTGTGAAAACTGTTTTTGTTAGGGTTTGAAATCACAATTATCTACCCTCTCTACAACTTCAAAGTTTTGGTGTAGCGGAGTGGACCTTAAGACCATGTTTGACAAACTTTATTTTATGCGACCTTACAAGTGGATCTCCTTGTAAGTAAACCTAATTTGTTAGAGGGCAAAATACTCCTTTGTCAAACAATCAGTAAACTTCCTTATAAGTTGGAAAATCCTAACTTATTTTTTCCCTACTTATAAGGAGAAAATAAGTAAACAAGTAAGATTTATTAAACATGATCTTGAACCCCTCTAAGGAAAAAAAGACACTTATAAGTTAAAATAAGTGAGTTCCTAAACATGCTCGAAGATGGTATTGGAGCAACCTTGGTTCAAATCCCACCTACTATGTATTTAAAGTTTGGCTTTAAAAGAAAAAGATCCTGCTGCATGAGTCTCGGTTTTAGCCCATGAAAAGAAGAAAGCAAGTTAATCTTCTAGTTTACCTTTATTTTGTCGTGTATTTCTATATGCATATGGGAGTGAGGATCAATGGTAAGGGCACGATAAAGAGGCACAAAACAAGGTAGCATTGTAAAAGGACATAATTTATTGCCCACAATTTTCATTATTTGCTTCACTTATTCATCACAAGTAATTTATGGCTATATGTATACGGGCAAGTTTACCCAACTTTATTTTAAGACAAACGTTAAGCCTTTCTTTTCTGGTTTTTGTACAGTTACCGGGAAGGTGTCAACAAAGGTTGATGTTTATGCATTTGGTGTGATCTTGATGGAGATAATAACTGGGAGGAAGGTTCTTGACGAGTCACTGGCAGAGGAAGATAGTCATCTAGTCGTGGCCTTCCGAAGACATATAATTAATAAGGAAAAGTTCTTAAACATTGTGGATTCTTCCCTTGTTCTCGATGAGAAAGCATATGAAAGCATTCTTCAAGTATCAGAGCTTGCATGTCACTGCACTGCCCGTGAGGCAAATCAGAGGCCTACTATGGGGTATGCAGTCCAAATACTGAGCCCCTTAGTGGACCAGTGGGTACCCTCCAGCTCCCACTATGAAGAAGATTCAAGTATGAGCCTTGCCTCGGAGCTTGAGAAATGGCAGTCTGATTCTGATTCAAGCTTGTTTGCTACCTATAAGGGAAGTTCAAGCACTAGTCACTACTAGAAGCTTCATCACGGCCGCAACTAACAGTCTTTTACAGTGTAAAGCTATTCATTATCCAATGAATGCTTTGAACATGAACCTTCAATACACAGTTGGGAGACAGCAAAGACACACAGCAGGATGAGCATCCTACAGCCATTTCCAACAGGCTTCCCAGGGACAGAATATGCTACATCATCCTGTATTAAATGACCACGTAAACCTATTGTTTGTTCTTATCATTTGACATCTACCTGTTACGATTGCAGTGATATGTTTTTGTTTTTGTTTTTGCTTTGACCACAAGGGAGTTGCGTTGTTTCTGCCTTTGATTCGTCATAGAGCCTGACTGAGCTACTCCTCTGAGGTTATTTCTGGGAAGGATGTAGTGTCTAGTTGATTCATTTTCTTGCTGCTTAATGGCTCATTTATTGTACTTAAACTGTTCAGTGATCTACGAGACTGCAATTCCAGCGGTACATTGTGTTTCTTGCCATCCCTCAGTGCCTGGCCTTGTTTGTTAGTGAACTCTTGTGATGAACATTTGACAGTTACTGATTGAGTCTGCTATGAGATTCTCTTTAGCAAGATCTGTCTTTTTGTGCAAGAATTGAGCAAGGAACCTTCTTTATCTGGGGATTACATGTGTTTAATTTGATAGTGGACTTCACCGAGAAGTCAAAATACCATTATTTTGCTGTGTGGGAAGATCCTCTTTCCTCCTAATTCTTAAGTCAAAATGCCATTATTTTGCTGTGTGGGAGGATCCTCTTTCCTCCTAATTCTCGTCAATCCCCCAACCCAAAAATAAAAAAAAATAAAAAAAAAATTTAAAAATATATAAAAAAAAAAAAGAAATTTAAAAAAAAATCACACAAGCCTTAATATAACTATTGTATTTGTAGGTTTTGGTTCTGTGTCTTGCGTAAGAAACAAGGAAGTGGCGGCAAGTTGTGGTTGTCCTGAAACATATCATACGTGCGTAAGAAACAAGGAAGTGACGGCAAGTTGTGGTTGTCCTGAAACATATCATACGTGCTTTCGGAAACCTCTCAATACGACGCATTCGCTCAATATATGAATCTACGATATCATGAAACAAACTGTTCTAGAATCTTGATGTATAAAAGATAGAAATACATAAAATGAGCCCATCAAGAACTAACTAATTTTAGGTTTTCGTTGGTAACTAATTTTAGGTTTTCGTTTTCTGCCATTTGAATATCTCTCACTCTGATCTTGACAATGTCAACTTTAGTTTGGTAAATAGCATGATGACATGGTGCAAGTGCTATGCAATGTCATGGTAAAAGCTCCTGAATACGGCAAGAGCTAAGTTCCTAAAGGGCTACATTACCAAATTGTACTTTTAGTATGACACATTTGCCGAGATACTCTAAGTTTCTCCAGCAGCATTATGGTATTAATATTGAACTTCCACTAGCAATAAGGAATGGATGCTCGAAGTTGATGAAGAATTTGACGTTAACGCATCACATGACCATCGCATGTCGTTTTGTACACCCTTTTAAACGCATATGTGGTAGAGACTTACTATGGTTATTAGTTTAAAATTAGTGAGATTTGTGTGAAATTATATGTTTTGAAGATATTTTTTAGCTTACTAAGCATATTGCGGAAGGGTTTACAAGAAGGTCACGTGATGATGATGTAACTCTTTCCTGCTAGATCATCTGCCGACAATAAGCATTTATACTTCACTACAAGTCAGAATCTAATAGTAATACTTAATGTTTCCAGAGAAAATTAAAATACCAAATCGGAAAGCATGATGCAGTAAAAATACCAATCTGATAATTTAGCGATTTCTAAGGTTGTTCTTTATTTAGCTAGTTGTTTTGTCGTTCTTACACTTTCCCTTTTCTCAAAATTTTCCCAAATTGCATACTAGCAAAAGTGAAAATCCTTCTTGATCCATTAATTGTTAGGGTTTTTTTATATATACCCTCCAAATCATAGATATTTCTGAATTTGCCCTCCAAATCATAATATTTTAAATTTACCCCTCAAATTGTTTGTTTCGCTCAAATTTACCCTTCAAAGCATTTTGTCTCTTGAGTATTTTAAACATAGAAGATCCATACACTTCCTGCTTGCCAACAACTTGAGCAATAGATAGAATATCCTTACGTTCAGCCACATGTCAAAAAATCTGAAAGGCTTGAGACCACCACAGGCTTTCTTCAGCAAGGAAACCGCTTGAGGTGAATGATCAGAAATAATCTCTGGAAGAAAGTCCACCACACAATCTTCATATAAATGCAATCAGTGATCATTAATAAAAACTTCATCTATTCTGGACTACACCCTATGACCAGCATCTTGGCTATTTATCCAAGTGAACCAACACCCCCACACTCTTCATATGAGAGAAACAGCAAGCTTCAATATAATCCACTAGGCCTTTAATTTCATGTTCAGTAACAGAGCGATTCGATAACTTCTCATCTTCAGCCATCACATTATTAAAATTCCTCATCACCGTCCATGGAAGAGAGAGAAGATCTAACAAGCTTCAAATGATCGCGTAGGCATTGCTTCTAAACAGGACAATTAGATGCATATACCACAGAAGTAATAAAATGAAACATAGTATTAGTGACCTCACATTGAATAACTTGATCAGTTACCAGGATAATAGGTACAGTAACAACACACGTGTCCCAAATTAGGCTAAATTGCACTTAAGTACCATATACTTTCTCACTTGTTGCACCTAAATACCATAAGTTGTATTTTGGTGCAAACAAATACCATAAAGTTTCTAAAATTTGCATGTTCCTACCATCGATCATGCAAATATGGAAACTTTCCCGAATGTTTCTCTGTGATATTTTACATACTAATTTTAAATCTTTCTAACCATTAATATGTGTTAAATTTTATATTAGAAATATCCCAACTCTACTTTAAAGTTGAATTAAGATAAGTTTGAAAAAGAAATTTAGTTGATTTAATAGCAAATTTAACAAATATTATTAGTTAAAAAGCTCTAAAATTAGCAAGTAAGTAACATAGAGAAGCATTCGTGTGAAAATATCTATGTTTGCATGATTGACGATATTAGCATTCAAACTTTAGAAACTTTTTTTTTTTGCACCAAAATACAACATGTAGTATTTAAATGCAAGAAGTGGGAAACTATATGTCATTCAAGTGCAAGTTACCACCCAAAATAACCAAATCCTCCCATTCACAGCATGAGTGTAATTACTACTCCATCCCCAATTCTTGAAATATTTCTCCAAAACACCACTAGCATTATTGTGCTCTTTATTTCTAGTTTCAAGCAAAGCAAAAAAGAAAAAATTTAACACTACGTACAAATCTACTGGCTAATTTTTGTTTGAGAGACTTATTAGCACTCCTAACACTCTAAAAACCCTTCTCCATGAAAATAAGCTTGACTTTTCTACCATGAAAGCCATTCGTGTTACTCATGTCCGCCAAACTATCATGTGCAACACAATATTCTTCCAATGAGAGATGAACCATGACTTTGTATTTCACATCAAGTCCAAGTACATGCCCATCTATTAAAAAATGCCAAGGTTTTCGCCCTTCATCCTAATCCTCTTCACTAATACAAAGAAATCATCAAAAGGAGGAGGAGAATAATCAAGATTCATACCTACACCTGCCATTCTGTTGTCACTAAGTAGGCGACACCAATCCCCTTTATCCTTCTTTGTAGCAGGGCTACACTAGCTTCCCTTTGATCTTTCTTCTCTGTATCAAGAGGGACACTAGTTTCCTTTTGATTGTCAACAGCTTCCACCTCTTTAGCCCAACTAGGAGAGCTAAGGGGTGGGAATTTAGAAGTTTTCCCCAAATCAGGCACACCTATAGCATCACCATCCCCCAACTTAAACACAGTAGCCTCAATTTTCCCATCATCAACCACCATACTTAACAGGAATAGGAGTTGATTGAGCTAAAACTATGGTTGAAGCCAGAATCTCACCATCAAATTAGGGCAGAAAACATGACCATCTCCTCACAACTAGTATCAAATTGATTACAATAAGAAGCGTCACCTCAAATTGAACTCTGAGTACTACTAGATCTACTCATCTTAGCTGAATACTTCCTCTTTTTTCCCATGAAATTAGGGTGGGGGTGCATGTTAAGGAAATTGCCATAGAACTTTTTTTCGATATAGACCCAGCTGAGTTTTTTTTTTAAAAACCGACCCACTCCCTTTTTATTTACAGAAATCGACCCACTTTTGCTTAATCACGGTACTAATTAGTCGGGGTTGGCAACCCCGACTAAT
>JBAKGM010000412.1:8230462-8241496 GCA_037177215.1 Asparagus racemosus | reverse complement strand
TTTGGTGGTTCTTGCATGTGGGGTGGGGGGGGTGTTTTTTTTTTTTTTTTTTTTTTTTTTTTTAATTCGGAATCGCAGCGGAGAATGTCGCGAATCGCGATCAGAATGAGCGTGATTCAAAAATTAGTGTTGTAGGAAGGTTATCGCGTGGTCTCTGACTCCGACGGTATAATAATGGACTTGTCAACTTATTTAGGGCGGTTATTTATCAAAAAACAAAAAACAAAAACAAAAGAATTTATTTGGGCCGAAAACTAAGGTCTAGATTAACTCTAGTTTTTCAGGCCTCAATTTAAGGTCGTTTTTTCGTCTCCATCTGATAAAAAATTAGTATGGCCATTCTTGTGGGTTAATGGCATATTAGTCCCTTAACCATGTGGGTTAATTACATATTAGTCCCTTAATCATGCATAATTGCAAATTAGTACCTAAAATCTCAGTGTTTCCCTTTGAGTTCATCAAACCTGCAATTTTATTGTAATTTTGTCCCTTTTTTAGCTTTTCTGTTATTTTCTCTACCCATGGTTGGGTTAACTCCTAACCTAACATCTGCAATTACCTAAATAGCCTCCTCTTGTGTATACTTCAATCTCAAAGCAACCCGATGGCTACTCAATTCTAAAATTCATCCCTCTCTCTAAAAGGAGAAATTGCATCCCCCAAATAAAGTGAATTTGATCAATATTTCTCTCCAATACAACATATACTAAGATCCATAAAACTCAACTTTTGACTTTAGGCATTAGACGGGATGATGAGAAATGGATAGAGTGAGAAATTTACAGGATTATATAGGGTATAGAGGAAATATTACCAAGGAAAGAGCTCTTAAATGGGTTTGGTAGTGCCCTAGACCATTGGGAAAGAAGAACGTTTTGGATTCAGGTTTTAGGATAAGAGGACTATGGGTTTAAACCTGTAAATAAACAGTTTGGTGAGTTATAAACTAGGGTATCCTCTCATTCCGTTAAAGATGACAGAATATTCCCCTCAAAACTTGCATTACTAAAGCAGATGGGCAAAATTGCAAGAGGCATATAGATTTGGGGACTAATGAGCAAATACTGAGATTTAAGAGACTAATTTGCAATTATGGATGATTTAAGGGACAAATATGCAATTGCCCCTATTCTTATTTATGATTATTTTTTAAGAGTAAATTTTACAGGCCATTTTGACATAATTCCACTAAACTTTATAAATGTACTTAAACCCCACCGGTCCCCCCCCCTCCAACCCTCCAAACCCCGACCTAATCTTGGTGGTTTATCACTAAACACCACGAACATTCAAAAAATTTTCACTTAGCCACCTAAACGACGGGGGTTCCAATTTCTTGAGGAAGAAATTACTCCCACGCTAAAAAGTTCTTTAAGAAAACTTAAGAAACAAAAATCTTTTTTAGGGATTATGTGACATTGATAGAGTTTATGGGGCTTATCTCAAAATTAGTGGGTTAGACATGAGGAGAGTTCTATGAAATTTACCCTTGTTTGAATTAGATGAAGAACTGTTTGATCAGAGCGCAGATCTTTGTTTTACTAGAGCGCAGATCCTTATTTGACCAACCAGCTTTGACATTTTGATTGAAGACATAAAGAAAGTTGCAAAAGAGTTTATTTTTTTTGTGAATTTCAACATGTTAAATGTACTTATAATAGAGCTGCACATTGATTAACGCAACATGCTTTATTAGTTTCTGATCTTGTAGTGTGACTTGAAGAATGGCCATCTTTTATCCATTCCATTATAACAAACGGTTATTACTATTTGAATGAATAAATTTCTGTGTTGTACTCTTGCTTATCCCACTTTAGATATTCTTCATTTTATCTATTTAATTAATTTTACTCCCAAAGAAATTTTTTAGGACACATCGTTTAAATTACTTCTACTACTTTTAGCTAAAGTAATTCTATTGATTCCAAATGTGGACCTCATTTGCTCTCTTTGCCTTTAGGGCTGTTTGGTTCGAGTTTTTTAATAAAATGGGGAAGGAATGGATCAGAATTCCCAAAAGTTATTCCATTGTGTTCCTATTCTTACGTTTGGTTCACTTCTATTTTATAGAATGAGCATTCTACAAAGTGGAAAAGGAGAAGTTCTTTTTATGGAAACCCACAATCTCCCAGATTTATGCAATGAACAAAACACAAGAGTACAAATAATAATGCATTCTATTTACTTCTGATTTATAATTAAAAAAATTAAGGAAAAGACATGGAAAAGCCATTTTAGTACCCTATTCCTATTCCTTTTTTCCGAAATGAACCAAACAGCCTCCAAAGAGCCACATTTGTGAGGGATTTCTATCAATTTGCCTTACTTTTCTTTTCAGCATCTCGTGTCTGCTCTTGCTTATTGTTTCACGCCAAAGCAAAAGCATCTTCGTTTCTCCTACTGGTCCAACGAAATTGAGTTAGGGGCAGTTTGGTTAAGGGTATTTTGGGTGATGAAATACTATAGCTGTCAGATTGCTACAGTATTACATTAAAAAGAGTGTTTGCTTGGGCAAAATGGGATTTGATGTGGCACGATAAAAACTAAGTTGGCAGCCTCTTATTAATTCTCAGTAGGATGAGATGTTTTGGGGGTGTTTTACTATAGCTATCAGGCTAAGGTGGCTCAATCCCGTATTACTGTAACAATCCCATGAATTACATGAAAAGAGCCGAATAGACCCTTAGTGATTCTTTACATGTTCAATAGGATTCGGCACCAATGAGACCACTTGTTCAATCGTAAATTATTATTATTTAATGGATCTTTTTTTAATCTGTATTCAATGATAAATAAGAACACATAATTCTAAAATGATAAAACATTAGTTATATTACAACTGAATTGAAAAAAAAAAACGCCTAGTTAGCTCCAAAAACGCTTAATCATCTCTCGTTCTCATAACCGAAACTGTGTGGAATACTTTACATGAAGAGCCCCACTTCTTTGCATAAAAGAGATCCTAATCACAAGAGCTTGCAAGGTAAAGGAAATAAGAGAAAAAATTATAGAATGAAAAGATGGCATCGTGATCTCACCTAACCTAACAATCGAATTTCTCAAGTCATGAATAAGGTGGACAAAAAGAACAAAAGGGTCTGTTTCGGTGCCCTACAGCACATACAGCCAAACATAGGCTGAACCCAAAGGGAACACCGACGCAATCAATCACCAAAAGAAACGGTCTGGGTCCAAAAGGAGAAGCATTATCAAAGGTAATGGACCCAACCTCAAAAGCGGTTCTAGCACGTGAAATCAATTGCAAAACGCCACAGCCTAAACATCACCCTCGTCGTCATCCCGTTCACCTTTAGCTTGACCAAAAGGATCCTCTATTTATGCTGCTTCTCCATTCTTTTGCCGATTTCTCTCAAAAATGCCTATTTCCGTCACTGTAACGCTAAACATTGGTATATTACTGTTATGGGGATTGAAAGCTTCATCTTCTTCTGCGTGCAATTTTCCGGCGGTGTTCAACTTTGGGGATTCTAATTCGGATACTGGTGGCCTGTCTTCAGCGTTCGGCCCAGCACCACCGCCCAACGGTGAGACATTCTTTGGAAAACCGGCAGGAAGGTACTCGGACGGCCGCCTCATCATTGACTTCATTGGTGAGTAGAACTCACTTTGTCACATGCAACTTACATGGCGTGCATTCATATAAAAAATTGTCTGACTATTTTGTAGATTTTGTCCGCTAGACAGTTTGTACATTAATAATTGGCACATTAAGAAAAAAAATTTTATGCTATAATATTCATATCAAAAACTTATTTCTCATTGATCCAAAATAATACTTACATTTCCATGACGTTCTAAGAAATGAATCGCTCGATAACTTGTCACTACAACTTTACTGATGTCTCTAAAATAATGAAAAACTATATGTAGAAGTAGAACGAGCCAAAAACATCAATTATGTAGGTAGGCTAGGGAAATTAAGACTAGGACTGGATGTTATCCCTAAAAACAAAGAAAATAAGAAAATAAAATAAAAGAAATAATAGCTATATATCATTAAAAACCCCTTAATTTTGGATGATTATCAAAAAACCCATCTTAACTTTCACAATATCAGAAAGCCCCCCCCTTAAATTTAGGGGTTATAAAAAATCCTCCTTATCTTTGAGATTTTATCAGAAAAACCCCTTAAATTTTATAAAATCTGAAAGTCAAATGAAGGTTTGGTGATAATCCCTATACTTTAAGGGGGGGTTTTCTGATCTTGTGAAAGTAAAAGGGGGTTTTACGCTAATCATCCATAGTTAGGGATTTTTGATATTTACCAAAAAAAAACACTAAACTTTAATTGATTTATTTATTTATTGTAATAGGTGGGAATGTGACAAACAAATAAAACTTTTCAGTATTGGGGAAATAGAAAGGAAATATCATAAACAAAACCACCATGAAAATTAACTACTTGGACTAACTTTTCAGTAAGAATTTTTCAGTTTTGTTGTAATGGTTAGCTGTCAAATACCAAGTATAATAGAGAAATGATCTTTAATTGAGATTTGGGGGAGTCAATTAGGGAAAAACTTAAGTGAAAGTGTGTCCAGATGGTTGATTGCAACAAAAAACACTTCAAAGGTGACATATAAATTGACAATCAAAAGTGTCTTATGTAGAATGACCCTATTTTAGGGGTAATTTCTAGGGAGGAAAGAAACTATTTTTAGAACCCTCTCAAATTTTTGAAAAGTTTCATCTACTAAGTTCTACATTTAAAATAACTTTCCTCTCTTCGTAAAACCGTAAATTAAGAATTCCCTCCCTAGCGGATTTCCTCAAAACTCAAAGACCGGATGCCAGGTGGAACTTTTCAAAAGCTCAGCAGATTTTCTTGAAACTCTGAAGTTCAGGGATGCATTCCCAAAGCTTTAAAGTTAATCATATTTTTTGCAAAGCACCCCAAATAAAGTCCAAGAAAGTTTTCTGAAATTTACCCAAACCGACATTCTAGTAGTAAATTAGATGTAGCCTCAAACGAATAATTTGGTACACTCAGTTTACTCCCCTCTGATAAATATCATTCTCTCCAGTCTTCCATTCATATGATTTTGAGTAAAAGTCACCATTCTAACCAAGTGTTTGCTATCATTTTCTTTCCGAATCTGAAGCCAACAGCGTCGGCCTGCCATATTTAAGTGCTTATCTAAACTCCATTGGGACTAATTTCTCTCATGGAGCCAACTTTGCAACAGCAGGATCTACTATCAGACAACAAAACACAACTCTATTTCAGAGTGGTTTCAGTCCCTTCTCACTTGATGTGCAGACATGGCAATTCTCTCAGTTCAAATCCAGATCCCTATCAGTCTACAAACAAGGTATGAGCTTTAAGAATAGGAAAGACAACTATAAGATAGGCTAGTTAAGGGAGAATTGTGTACAAACTTTCACAAAACTAAGTCATACATGATTCCTCTGCACCTTGATGCATTCAACTTGCACAAAATGCTATCAACTGAGTAGGTCCTAACCTATTTTCTATAAAGTGATTTACAGCCAAACAAATGAAAAAAAACAACTTATTTTCTATAAAGTTAGGAACTTATTTTCATGTTTTGAACCAAACAAAGAAATAGCAAAAAACAAGAAAAGTAGTACTCTTTGAGTTCTATAAACTTTCCTACAAATTTTTATAGAAACACAAGGAAATCAAATTTTGGGTAGTTTTCCTTTTCCTTTTTTTATTATTATAGAAATTGAACCAAACAAGCCTAAGGTTATGGGATCAGAGTTAGATACAAGGACAAAGCCTTAAAACAGTACGTTAGGGTACTACTTGAAGTTGTCGGTTTTCTTGGGAATACAGAAATTTTGTTCTTCCCGCATATTTATGTTCTTGATCTTTTTCTATCACCTTCAGGGAAGAAATCCCAACAATTAGTCTACATGTATAGATTACATAGATTAAACAAATTCAATATGATTACTATTGCCTATCAAAAAATAAAAATAAGAAATTATGGAAGTCAATATTAATCTTGAACTTACTGCTATTTCTCTGTTCATGCTAGTTCCTATGGCTTTTGCTACTTATCTTATATGTAAAAATAATATTAATCAACCAAACTGATTAATTTCACTCAAACTTTATTAGTTATAATCAATGCTTTAAGAAATGAAATAAATGGTTTCAAACTCTAAAAAGTATCTTATGAAATGTTTACTAATGTAGAACTGATTTCGTAGGAGGAGTTTTCCAAGATTTGTTGCCAAAAGAAGATTATTTCTCTCGGGCACTATACACATTTGATATAGGCCAAAACGACCTAACATCAGGATACTTCTCCAACATGAGCGCAGAGGAGGTTAAAGCAACTATCCCAGACATCCTCAACAAGTTCACAATTGCCATACAGGTACATGATTCCTCCATGAGATATATACATCACCTTACAGTTCTCTTAGACACTAAACTGATGTGAAACTTTCGCAGAGTATTTATGGTGGAGGAGGAAGATACTTTTGGATACACAACACTGGTCCATTTGGTTGCCTCCCCTATGTTTTGGATCGTATCCCTATTTTAGCATCTCAGGTCGATAGAGCTGGTTGCGGAGTTCCTTTCAATGAGATGGCCAAACTTTTCAATGAACAGCTCAAGAAAACTGTAGATCAACTCAGAGAGCAACTTCCTCTTGCAGTATTTACATATGTAGACGTCTACTCTGTCAAATACTCGCTCATGAGTCAACCAAGGAAATTCGGTAATCGCTCAAAAACTAGTGTAAAAGTAGTGCCAATCTCTAATTTATATATATTAAGCTTCATGAATCAAAGAGTAATGTTCAGAGATTGAACTTTTAACTATTCGTTTTCAACAATTTTGTGCATAAGCAAAAGCTGGAGTACTTCAAATCACTTAAAAAAAAAAAGAAACTCATGTAGTAGTGAACTTCTGTTATGCTTTGTCTAACTAACCATAAAATTAGAAGCTATTTATTCGATAATTATATATAAATTGAAGGTATTTAGTTAATTAGTACTGTAAATGAATTAAATGGCAAAGATGTTTAAAGAGCTCTGTTGATGAATCTGCAGGGTTTGAGCACCCGCTTGTAGCTTGCTGCGGACACGGAGGAAAGTACAACTATAACATTCACACTGGTTGCGGAAAGACAATCACGGTAAATGGAACACAACAGCTACTTGGAAAATCTTGTGGAAAACCTTTGACTCGGGTTAATTGGGATGGAGTCCATTACACAGAGGCTGCTAACAAGTTTGTGTTTGATCAGATATCCGAGGGCGCCTTCTCTGATCCACCTATTCCATTGACAATGGCATGTAACAAGCACAGATGATTAAAGAATATGATTCTGGCATAGCCTTTTGCTAGGGAATAATTTACTTTCCTCCGGTAAATTATACTAAACCCCCAAGAACTTAGAGCGATTTACAGTAAACTCCTAATAAACTTTCAAAATCGCACTAAACCCCTAGTAACTTGTGCAGAAAATACTCAAAGTTAACACCGTCAAATTTGACTTAAAAAGACCCAAATACCCCTTAAATTATTAAAAAAAAACCCTTATTGCCATTTTTAAAATATTTTCAACCTTGAAATAGAAATCTCTCATCTTTTGTCATTCGTTCTCCTCTTGTTCACCTAGGTTGGGATCCCAACCCTTTTTTGCTAAAATTATCCTTGAAAATGCTTTTTTATGTGGTTTTTTAGTTCTGATTTAAGGGGTTTATATACAAAATGTGAAAACTTATTAGGGTTTTTTTCTACAATTCCAAAAGTTAATGGGTGTTTAATGTAAATTTGAAAGCTATTGAGGATAATGCAAAATGGTGAATGTTCTTGGGAGCTTATTGTAATTTAACCTTTTTCGTGCACAACTTGAAAGTTAATTAATACGTGAGGTTTTGATATTTTATCGTTTGGTTGTTGAAACGCAAATTCGTTTGGAAACTAGTTGTCCCTCATTTATATATAATAAGAAATTGGTGATACTCCTAAAAACATAAACAACTGACATTTGTCATTCCTAGAGGCAAAAAATAATGATATGTATCATATCATAAATAGCCACATGTGTCTCTAATCTTATCAGAAGATGACATTTGGCTACCTAGTGTTATTTTTACCTAAGAATTATCATCAAATTAAAACTATCTAAAATTAAAAATTCTAATAATCAAATATTTGGTAATTGTAGATAGGTAAAAATATCGAACCGTCTATCAATTATCCCATAATGCCATGAAGGGGCCAACGGAGGGTAAAATGGTAATTCTGACATGACCAATAGGTCCACATAACAACATGGAACCACATGGGCTAAGGACGCAAGATTACGAGGCCCTAAGTCTAGGCAAAGTGAAAATCAACTCAAAACTCAATCAAAAATAGCCTAATGCATGTTTACACAGAGCTAGGATCACGCGGTGTTAAATTTATGCGGCCAATATGCGTCAAGTTAACAACATGTAAACTTTCGCCGCATCAGCCATGAACTGGTAGATGGACTAGCAGACCAAACTGTAGTGAATCAGAGGTGGCAGATCGCTAAAAGACAAAATCCCTGCATAAAGATCACCCGAGGTCAAAAAAGTAGCCAATAGAAGCATTTACGCGGCGCTACTAAAACCACATGAATGACAACTCTTGCCAAAGTTGTTTACAAAAGGAAGCCGCGTTGCTATTCGTCAGACATTTGTGCTCTAAAAACCTACTAGAGTAGCTCAAGTAAACTACCTATTCGTGTAAATCTAGTAGCGCGTCAACCCTAATACTGCTTAAACAATGGTTTCTCCATAAATAGAGACCCGTAGCCCACAATAAAAGGGCTCCAAATTTTCATCCAATTTGTGCCAATTTTAGCTTGAGTTTTCTTCTTATCCAATATAGTTCTTTGCTCTAGAGAGTTCCTAGGACTACCTTGGGCTTTCCTATCGGTTCTTTGAGTTACCAACCTCCTCTTCATTGGGGTTTTCTAATTGACCAACCACCTCTTTATTGGAGTTTACTCATTAAGGTTTCTGATCACCGAAGAGCCACTAATCTTTTAGGGTTTTATCCTCTCAAAGGATTATACAAAACACCAAAGATCTCACAAGAGGGTCCATCCATGAACCCAAGTGAGGAATAGAACAACTTTTGCGTCATCATCATCAATCGAGATCTACTCTTCTCCTAGACGTGAGCTTTTCAAAGGGGCGGTGTCACCACCTTCCACTTTGTCATATAGTTAACAGAGATCTTCGACTTATCTATTGTTTGAAGCCCATGTCGCAAAGATCTAATCATGTCTTCCACATCCAATTTAAGCAAAAAAAGATATCACGCCTGATAGGGTCACGGTTAAAATATACATATCTAACAATTGAGATGATCTTCAATAGATAATACCGATGTCACTATGAAGATCCCTTTTGAATTGTGGTGATGATGTCGTCTCAAAATCTCCAAGAGATCAAAGTAGAAAAGCTTCCAACAATCCTTCAATATCAAGCCCTAGCTTCTCTATTATCCAGACCCTTGATCTTTTTCCCTCTTTCATCCTCAATACATAATCTTTGTAATATGACTTCTAATATGATCAGAAAAACAACCCTTAGAGTCATTGTCCAGATGTATAAACAAACAGTTCAAATTAGAACTCAGAAATTTAATGAAATCTATAAAAACGCATTGACCAAAGGTCTAAAAATAATGACCAAGTGTCTAAATTATAATTCAGACATCTGAATTTGAAAACCAGGCGTCTCTTACAAATGTTTCCGAGAATTAGTTTTTGTTTGATAGATGTTAGACGTCTATTTGAGGCTCCCTAATCATCACATGTTTTTACACTTTATACCATCATTATCTATTTTATTTAAATAAATATATCACTAATAGCATGTTTTTCTCTTAATTTGCAAGAAATAAAGAATTAATGAACAAGAGCTAAAAAAAACTCAAATTTTCTCATTTTCAACCTTTTATTGAAGCACAGGATCAAGCCAAGTAGCTTATAGAAGCCCAAGGAATAAGGATCCAATATGAAAAGAAATAAAAGTAAATTCATATTTAGGATGATCAGCAGCAAAAAAAAGCATTATCTCCCAATCCAGAAGGCGGAATCTAACATATGATATATGAAAATCGGCTATCTCGACGAGATGGAGCTATCTACACTTTTAGAATTTTAAAAATCCAATCGATCCAGCAACCGATTGGTTTGTAACTAAAACAGTAAACAGTTGAGATTAATTCCTTGGAGCCCAAGGCTAATCCAAGAGCTCTTGCTGATTGCTATAGGCTATAAATAAGGGTTGAGAGTGAGGGGTTTGAGTATGAAAATTTTTGTGATAATCTCCATTTAGAGAGGATGATTACTCTTAATTGAGAAGACCTTCCAAACCTGTAAACATTATTTGCAATCAATAAAAACAAGTTTCTCCACCTTTTAAATTTTTTTCTTCTTGTTTGTTGATAGAGATGAAGATGAAGATTCGCTGCTAAGGGGCCACCCCCTTGCAATGTAAACTTTCTGTTTTCTCTTTTATTTTCTTTCTTCAGAAATTCAATGTTTTAGGATTTTCATTTTGTTAGGTTAGATTAGATTTACTTTCATGCTCTCTTATTTTTATGTTGTTATTTTCTTGTAATTTTATAGTATAGATTTACTTTTATGCTCTTTTATTTCTTATAATTTTATTTTTGTAGTTTAGATTTACCTTTATGCCCTTTTATTTTTGTTAGTTAGATTTTATTTATGCTTATAGTTTAGATCTTTATTTTCTTGTTCTTATTCTTATTTTTGTAGTTTTTATTTTTCTTATAATTTAGATCCCTTTCTTTCATGTTTTCAACTTTAGATTTTATTTCCTTATTTTTATTTTTGGAAAATGAGTAACTAATATTGTAGGGATTCTAGAATTGTATGAAACTAGTTTGGTTTCTTTTATGATTTGTGGGTTGCACTTTTATGCTTAAAATAATCATGTTTATGATAATCAACTAGAGAACTAATTGGTAGAAGAAGAATTTGATAATCTATACTTATCTTGAGTGGTTTGATAGGTTAT
>JBAKGM010000412.1:8205846-8230362 GCA_037177215.1 Asparagus racemosus | reverse complement strand
ATATCATTTAATGATATTTGTCACCATAAAATATATTTATCATTATATATCACAAAATATTCAAATTATCGGGGTTTGACAAAAGGTATCCTCAAGAATTAAGTCAGATAAATAGAGATCTGACTCACACTCTCCCTCTTGTTGTTCACTGGAAATTCCCTAAATAAAGTTCACCTCTATGGATTGATCAGATGGATCACTGGGTTGCTTTCCTAAGTTGAAAATATTGAGATCAACAGTCATATTTCTAAAGGATAGCTTCATTTGACTAGTTCTACAATTGATCAGAGCATTCGAGGTTGCTAAGAAAGGTCAACCTAAGATAACTGGGATTTAACCTTTGAGATTGGAAATGGGCTGTGTTTCCAAGATAATAAAATCAACAGGAAAAATAAATTCTCCAACCTTGATCAAAACATCCTCTACCTCTCCATTGGGAATCTTCACAGATCTATCGGCTAATTGTAGGGTACATCTTGTGGGTTTATGTTCTCCTACACCTAGCTGCTGATAGATTGAAAAGGGAAGAAGATTTACACTGGCTCCTATGTCCAAGAGTGCCTTATCAATGACGGTGTTTCCTATAACACATGAAATAGTGGGACAACCAGGGTCCTTATATTTCTGGGGCATGGGCTTTGAGAGTATGTCACTGAGGTTGGCAGCTAAAAAAACTTTCTTGGGAACATTAGTGTTTCTTTTCTTAGTGCATAAATCTTTTAATAATTTTACATAAGAGGGAATTTGTTCAATTACATCTACGAGAGGGTTGTTGACCTTGACCTGTTTAAAAGTTTCTAGGATTCTCTCTACCTGGGGAGAGTTTTTCCTAAGTCAGAGTCTATCTGGAAAGGGAGCAACAGGTGTATGCCTTTCTAGATTAGGCTCAGTTTCTGTTTTAGCTTCTTAGTCATCAAAAGGAGTTGTTTTATTAGAAGGAGTATGTTGGATGGGAGAAGGAGTTTGATCCAGAGGCATTCTAACTTGGTTATTTATCAGTTTCCCAGATCGCGAAGTATGGACTGCATTAACTTGAGTTGGTTAGTTTGGACTTGATCCAGTGTTATTAGGGTTGACAACAGGTTGATAAGAAAATTTTCCTTTCTCTCTTTCACTCATGACATTGGCTAGTTGCCCAAGTTGGGTTTCTAAGCGAGCGATGGCTTGAGTGTTTGAGTTGAGCACTTGGCCAGTTGTTTACATTAAGGAAGTCTTAGTGTTGATGACTGGGTCAACATGTTGGTGGTTTGTGTTGAAGCTTTAATCATGGCCCAAAATTTAGTAGGTAAAATATGAGTGTACCTAGAGTTTCAAGTATGCAGCTAACAAGTTATTGTATAAAAAGTTATCGATCCCACGAGGAAGGTATTGTAGGAATAGATTCTTATATTGTGCGTGTGACAATTAGGAGTGTGATAAAAGAAAAGTGATGTGTAGTAGAGAGATATGAGAATGGTTGTGAGTATGTGCAAATAAGAGCAAAACAAGATTGAGAGAGGAGGAAGAATGACGAATAAGATGAAGGAAAATAAAACAAACAAATAAAAATCAAGAATAAAGAGGAAAATCAAAAAAGTAAAAGATGGAGGATTCAATTAAAGATATGAGGAATTTAGAATTCAATCCACTAGCTAATCTCACTTATAAAATATGAATCATTCTTTTTTTATCATGATCAACTTTAGATTTATTAAGTATAGACTATTAAACCATTCAACGAAAGTATAACCTGTCAAATTATCATTCAAGTAAAATTAATACTCATGAAAAGAACAACAATTAGATAGTAATTCTACAACTTATAAGCATAACCTATCAAACCACTTAAGATAACCATAGATTATCAAATTCTTCTTCTACCAATTAGTTCTCTATTTGATTATCCTAAACATGATCATTTTAAGCATAAGAGAATAATACATAAATTATAAAAGAGATCAACTAGTTTCATACAATTCTAGAATTCCTACAAGAATTAGTTCCACATCTTAGAAAATAAAAACAAAGAAAGAAAAAAGGAGAGAAAGAAAATAAAACTAATTACAAAGAGGGTTCTAACCTCTTGGAACTAATGTAACAAAATAAATCTATACTACCAAGTCAATGCAAGAAAGTAATGCAAGGAAATAAAGACATAGAAATAAATCTACTCTACAAAGTAATAAACAAGCATGAAAATAAATTATTACAAGAAAAGAAAAGAAAAAGAATAAAAAGCAAACACTCATCTTCATCTTCTCTTTATTTTTATCCTCTTTCCATCATTGGACAAAGAGAAGAAAAGAAAATATGAAGGGGTGAAAATATTTTTATTAATTGTAACAAAAAGTTACAAATTTAGAAGATCTTCTCGACTAAGAGCAACCCTCCTTTCCAAATAGAGTTTTTACAAAATATTTCATACTCAAACCCCTCACCGTTTACCCCTATTTATAGCCTACAGCAGTGAAGGAGAGCCCTTGGATTTTACTTGGGCTCCAAAGATTGAATCTTAGACACAAAACAAGTTTGTTACAAACCAATCGGTTGACCAATCGGTTGGCCGACCTATTGGCCAATTGGTTGGTCAATTGATTAGAATTATAAAATTCTAAAAATATAGATAGCTCCATCTCATCGAGATAGGCAATTTTCATATATTATATGTTAAATTCCGCCTTCCAGATTGAGAGATATCGTCGTTTCTTTGTAGCTAATATCTTGAACATGATTTTGACTTGATTTCTTCATGGATCCTTAGGTCTTCATGGGCCTTCTTTAGTCTTCATACTTGGGGTTCAATAATAGGTAGAAAATAAGAGAATTGAGTAGATTGGACTTTTATTCAATATTTTCACCATTAACCTACAAAATAAGATAAAAACAATTATTAGTGGTATATTTATTCATATAAAATGAATAATGAGAGCATTAAATTGTAGTTAAAATGTGATTATCAATTTCCTACAGCAACCTTTGAAGAATTTCATCTAATCATTGCCTCATGGCCATTCGTATTGTAGGGAATGGATATAGTCAGACCAATTAGCCCACCATATGCTAAAGGCCATCGCTTTATCTTGGCTATCACTGATTACTTTTCTAAGTGGACCGAAGCCATTCCACTTAGAGAAGTTAAAACTTCTAACGTGGTTAAGTTCTTCAAACACCATATCATCTATCTATTTGGTGTCGCTTGGAGAATTGTCCATGATAATGGTCCATAGTTTGTCAGTTGACCATTTTTCAAGTTTTGTGACAAGTTCCAGATCCAAGATTTGGCTTCTACACTATACAACCCAACTGCCAACAGTCTAGCTGAAGCATTTGATAAGACCATAATTAAGCTTCAGAAGAAGTTTGTCTCTTTCAACAAGCATGACTAGGATGAGAAGCTGGGAGAATGCCTATGGAGATCCAGATTTCGTCACTAAGAATTGTTCTTGCGGAGAAGATGACTACTAAAGAACGTCATCAAAGACGTCTCCAAGAGATAGAGGTGCTTGATGAGTTTATCCTCAGAGCTCAATAATGAACTGAGGTCTACCAGTCTCGGATCTCGAGGGTCTTCAACAAGAGAGTTAGATAATGATCCTTCAAAGAAGGCAACTTGGTCTTAGTAGTTCCTCGACCCATGGTTATGATACACAAAACTAAATGAAAGTTCTAACCTAAGTGGGAAGGTCTATTGGCAGTAGAGACAGTCTACTCAAATGGGGCATACCGCCTGATTGACCCAAATGGTAATAAGTTTATGGCGCCAATTAATGGGAAGTTTCTTAAAAAATACTACCATTGATTCTAGCCCTTTTTCATCTCTCCGCGGAGATATTGGTCACATTTATGTTTTCACGTTTGATCATGAGAATAAATTCTCAAATCTATATCATTGGTCATCTTGATCTAAAAATCTCAACAAAAATCCTCAACGAGTCATCAAGTTAACACCACACCTCTATTTGACTCCGAATACCTTACAACCGTCATGTTAACATTACACCTCTGAACGGTTTATCCCTCCCCCCAATGATCTGACCGGTTAACACTACACCTCTGTTGAATCATTTCATCAACCAGTTAACATTATTACACCTTTATCAAATTTCCTTTTTAAGACTTGACTGGTTAACATTACACCTCTATCAATCCATCCTTTCTATCAATTGATTAGTTAATATTACACTTCTATTAATTTTAACTATAGTTAAGTTAACACTACACATCCAAATGGTGGTTGTCCCTTAGACTCTTTTGAACCCTACTAGTTAACATTACACCTCTATTGGTTGTTCTATTTGACATGTTAACATTATACCACTATTAAACACCTTATCATTGTCATTTTAACACTACATCTTTGATTAGTACCACCTATATAAACTTGATATGTTAACACCACACCTCTATTAGTGTAACTTCGTCGACTGGTTAACATTACACCTTTGTCGACTTTTCTCTTCATACGGTGAGTTAGTTTCCATAACTTAGCCATTCTCCCTACAGGGTCATTCATGATTCTAAAATCCATATGATATGTTAATATTACACCTCTATCATATAGTCATATCAAACCAAATAGCAAAAGTTATTTATTAGAGCAAAGCTATTACAAAAGGAGAATAATTATATTCTACCCAATAAAAAAAGGCTATTGATGACATAAGGATTTGATACGCTCAATATGGTTGGCCATTTTCACATCCCCTGCATCAAGAGCACCCTTCAAAGCCTGTTCTTTCAGGATCTCCGTGTCCACTGGGATCACTTAGACACCTATGACTTCCCACCGAGCTTGTTCAGTCTTCAACTGAGATACTTTGCGCATTCGCTCGGCAATCAATTCGGAGGACTTAATCCCAAGCTCTTCTTTTTGCTTCTGTGCCACCTCCAATTTAGCTTGAGCCTTAGCTATAGTAGCCTTGGCCTCGTTAATGTTGGCCTCCCACTCGAGAATGGCACCAGCAACCTCAGCATACTTACCATCAAACTCTACAAGATGGGTGGTCAACTCTTAGAGTCTTCCCTTGACTTCATCCACTTCTTTGCAAGCAGCCTCTTCAAGGTCATGGCATATGACTATGAGGTGACAAAATTCAATGTCCGCAATGGCAGCAATGTTAGCCCTATGAAGGCGTTGCAGTTCCTGAAAATGGAGCTCAACCTCGTCAATCATCATCTTGTATGGTTCAGCGCGTTTCATCCTAGCAATTGACATAAGAATGCCAAACTGATTCTGCAATAAGCGAATAGTTCGAGAAGACAAGCCCCTTCCATTGGACAAGGCATTTTCAACATTTTGGTTGAATAATTTTGTCAGTCTCACAATTAGAATCTGGATCTCTAATTCAATCGAATCATTAGAGTCTGGAGATTAAGGAGACTGAGGAATTTCCATGTGACTTGACGGACCCGCTTTAGTCAAAACCGCTAATGCATCAACTGCGGTTGAGGGTGAAGTTGACAAAACTTAGATTTGACTGCCACCCGACATGAATAGTGATGCGAGTGAAGCCAACACACTTGAGATATCCACTGAAGTAGAGGCATATAGAGTTGTGGTTACTAGTGGTTTAGAGGGCCATACAACTAATATCGTTGTCATCTTTAAGTCCACTAGTTCATCTTCAGCGCCAGTAGCCGTGATTGTCAGCTCAACAAATTTGTCCGTCACTTCAACAGGCTCATCTTCAATTTGAGGATTAGGGTTGGCTAGAATTGCCATCCCAGTTCCTTGTAGAAACAGAGAAACTAGTATGTCATTATCATCAGGATCAGATGAATCTTCTATGATCATCCTACCCCTCACAATAGGAATAGACACAAGAGTTGTTGCAGTACCAACCCACGTTTCAAGTTCATCATCAATAGGAATAGGTACGGAGTTGTTGTTGTACCAGCCTCTAGTTCAAGTTCATCATCTATGGAAAGGTGAACAAAGCATTAGTTATCGAAGCAAAGGAATTACACACGTCCCCTTCGAGGGGATTATACCTAGGACATTGGAAGATCTGCCTATATCGCCCTCAAAACTAGTTTCATCTGGGTTATTGAAGTAAGTATCAGTGTCGTAATCAACCCTTTCTTCACTTTCCAAACCCACCTGCTCAAGTAGGACGGGTTCCATACCTACCAACAAGAAGTACATGTCACTAGAGTGTGTGCCAATCAGATCAACACAAAGGTAGATTCAAGTTTTACCTGAAGTAGCTGTGGACTCGATCATTGGCTCTCATATCAAAATCATAGGAGATTTCTTCCTCTCTGTTGGAGGTTCCTCTGGTATAAAAGCTTTCACCGACTCTTATAGTTCTATGTGTCGTTTCTTTGATGGCTCTTGCGACACTGAACTTGTAGCGGTCTTTTCCCATGAGCTCCTCTATCAGCCATTCCTTGGTGAATCGTTGACACCATTGGCTCCCAAATACTAATACCAATAGGTCTTTGGGGGCGGTAATTATTCGGCTGACACCCCCAAATTTTCTTCATTGCCCTCTAACCTAGCCTCTGCTAAATACTCTTGAAGCCCCAGTGTTCGACTCTTGGATCCTCTCTTGGAAGCTTCTGTATATTTTTGGATGATCCATTTCATGCCAGTCTTGTTCACTTAAAAATTTGGACTAGAAACATTAACCATGCTATACCACTTGAAAAATCCTAACGCGTGTAACAGTTAGGAACATTGTAAGGCAGGATAAACATAGCACATGTAGCCCCAACAGAAAAGTGGTGTACCAAGCATGAGCCCCATCAACAAGGCTCCCCAAGCACAATAACTCTGCATTCAGATTACCAAAATAGAGTTGATCATACCCAAATTGTCGTGCAAATCGACAAGGCAAGTAGGGTTAATATAACACTCCATTCAACCAAGCGATAAGATGACCTGCCTTGATGTTGACCATCCAATTGGAGTAACCACTAGATAAGCAGGTGAATCCTTTTACTCTAGAACTATCTTCAAATTCATCTTTAGGATTGGCATCAACAATCTCGAGAAAATAACAATAAAGGCAGTAATGCTCCTTGTTTCTCACAATTCGGTGAATTCTTGCAGCATACTTGATAGTCCAATTTAAATGCTCATATCTCTATGGTAACGAGACCCCTTCTTCATGCTCAGCTGTAGTAGACATAACTGAGGAATAGTGGAGCGTGTAGTACACCATCAGACAGGTGTATGGCAGCTCCACTCTAGGGTTTGGAATGTCCTCTCTTAGGGATCCCTCTTATTGGTTTAAGTACTCGGTGGCTAGCTCTCTTAAACTGTGATGGATATAGATGACCATAGTCAGAAGTAAAGCCAAGCTATATCTGCGAGTGAGCAATGTTATAGGATATAACACTTTAATTGATATGCAATCGTTCGACCAAGAGGATATGACGCAAGCTTTCAACCAAATTGATAAAAAAAACCCACGACTAAAGCCTAATTTGAAATGGGTTCTTTGGCTTGGTGATGAAAGCTTTCAAAAGAATCCTCTTCATGAAAACTGCACTCATCTGGCTCACCCATGTGGAGTACAGGACCGTGGTTGAAAATCATCTTTTTGACCTCAAGCCCAATAGGCGGAGAGATTGGTTCGACTCTCCCCTTTTTGTTCAAATTGGGAAAAAGATACTCTCCCCAGGGTACGCAAACAACGTGAGGGCCGTGTGTGGAATTTGTAACAGCTTGGTGGCAGACATAGAAGGTAGACCAATTCCCGAAACACCTCACTAAGATGAACATTGTGACCCATGGTTGCTAACTCCGCATTCATAGAGAAGAACTCTTCATATGGTTGTTCCCCCATTGGCAGTCGAGATACTTCAAACATCTCATGCAAAGCTATTCCAACCTCTCCTGTCAGAGTGAAAAAGTTATTGTTGTCAATGTTACATAGCTCCATAATGCTATATAACATAGGTGAGCAAATATCAACACTATATTTGGAGGCTCGTACTTTAGAGTAAAGCCCTAACTTTGTCAAATTCTCCCCAAAAGTGCCGAGGGTGTAATCAACCAAACATGCCCACCACTTTGTATCGATGACCTGATCCAGCCAGGGAACCTAGCATCCTCATCTGGGTACTAGCCATTAACATTGGCGAATTGATTGCCAAACACATTGGAACTACGACAACCTCATTAACATGAGCATCTTCCTTGACAGAACCAGGACAAAGACCCATGATATTTAGTCCAAAGCGTCCTATTTAACAAAAGCCACCATCGTGCTTCAGACAATCTATGCACTGTCCTGTTTGTTAGTGAGAGCAAATTGCATCGAATGAGGAAGTGGGAGATGTTGCAAGTACATGAATGATACTTATCACTCTATCGCTGGTAGGTAGAAACGACAGTCTTTCTGGATATAATACTAGTGCTCCTTTTCCTAGTTGAATATGGAAGTGCCTCCTAGGTTACCGTCACCGAATAGAAATTAGAGCTTCCCCAACTGATCATTTTTCAGGATGGAAAACTCAGCATTCGTGATGAGCTCTCTCAAAGTGTCAGCACTTCCAAGATGGATTGCATCAATCCGCTCTTGACTACTGTTCTAAAAAATAGACGAACATTCCTGTTAAAAGCATGCATCATCTAGGGATCACAAGTCCCACTATGCCCAAAGTGGTTGAGGTGGTTAATCAGCATGCTTGACAAAGTGATTGCATAATAGGGGGAGAAAAGCAAATCATAAGATAGAATTTAAAAATTAATTAAGTCTTCGAACCCATCACTGAAACTCGCCAGGTATTCTCGCACATGAGAGAAGGTCATCCTAACACAGCTCTAGAAAATTTGGCTAAGTGTTGAAGGTGTAGGTGAAGTTCATATCAACAATAGCGAACCTCAGCTTAGCAAAGAAATCCACTCAAAACCCAAGTGGAGTAAATTGGCGAACCTCGTTCAAACGAGGTTCGTTCAAAAGTCTAAGTGGACTAAATTAGCAAATTTCATTCAAGCAAAGTTTGTTTAGAAATCCAATGGATTATATCAGGAAACTTTGCTCAAATAAAGTTTGTCCAAAGACAAACATGCAAAAATAGCGAAGTTCACTTGGGGATCAAAGATCGCTGTGAGAAGCACTATTAATGTAAACTGTCAAAGTTTCATCGTCACCGGCAAAACCTATAGACTAGACTGAAGGTGGTCGTGAAAGTTTCACCAAAGATGGTACTACAAATTTGAGTGCCTTAAAGTACTATTTAAGCTTGATAGGAGCTATTTTAGGCGGATCAAAAGAAACCGCCATTGATGGGTTTGAAATATACCTGATGCCATCTCCAACTGTGGTGGTGTTGTGACGGTATTCAGTCGGTGAGACCTGCCAGCCACGTTCTTGCCTCTGGTGGATTGTCAACGGGGGCCATTGAATGGGAAAGAAGATCGGAGATTCAAAGACTCAGAGAGGGTCGAAGAGATCTAGGGTTTTTGAAAACAGGATGAAGAGATAAGAATATGAATAGTCTACATATAGGCTTCCAATGAACTTTGCCCATATATCTCGCCCTGAACTTTGCCCGATAATCTTGCACTGAACTTCACCTAAGAGTGATCTTCACCCCAAATCTACACGCAGGAATCAAAAATTTAAAATTTAAAATTTCTCCAGCAAGTCTCACCAATTAGTCTAGAGAGTTTCGCTCACAAATTGAATGAGCTTCGCCCAAACGACTTAGTGTACTTCACTTTAAGTTCAAATGCTGAATGAGCCTTGCTTGACTGACCTAGCGAACTTCACCTAAGTCTGAAAATTGGGAAAACTTCACTCGAAAGCTTTCTTAGTGAATTTTATTAGGCGACTTTCGCCAACGCATGAAACCTAAGCTTTGCCACAAATACAAGGAATACATCATGCACAGATCAGACACATGGAAGTAGATAGAAATCATAATTATTTCATTGATCATAAAAGCTGCATACAAGCAAGTTTCAGACTCTTGAAACTATAAGGATAGGGAGCATTCATTTCTCCAACCTCAACAACAGTCAAGGAGAAACAAAAAGCAAGAATAGCTCCTATTCTTCTAAGCCATGTGACGGCTGAGGAACATAAAGGAGTAACACCAAGCTGATGAGCTCCTTTTCCCCAAACTAAACAAAGACTATTGAACAAAGCCTAGCCCCACAAGAAAAATTCGACATCAAGGTCAAGAAAAACGCACGATATCTGATTACATTCTAGGTCCGTACTTGCGACACCTAATCCCTTTCGGAGTCTTTGCTTGTGGAACTCCATAGGGTCTTTCTTCAAATGTCATCTCAGCCTCCAAACGGTCCTACATAGAGCATGACACTCGAAGCTCCATGCGTCCCTATAGCGGACAACTTCACGGCATTATGCTTCTGACTTGTTCTCAAGAGTTTGCGCGAGCATAGCCTTTTCGACCTGAAGCAGATCCGCCAATAGCCAGAGAACACAGACTTCTTCTATGGAGTTGCCACCTTCACTTGGGCTAACTCCTATTGGAGCTAAGTAGTCTTAGCTTCTCTATCAAAGAACTTCTCCGATTGGGCTGGAAAAGACTTAGAAATGGAGAAGATGAGATGGGAAAGGATGAGGATGGAAGGAGCTATTTGTAAGCTCTCTAAATCCAATTTCCCATAACAAACAGCATGTTTTATGGGAAGTGATTGGATCAAATATAGTGGCTAAAAGATAGCCTAAATCATAGGGTGTCTAGTGAATCTCACTGAATATTTGACCCCAAAAAGAGATCCTAACCGCAAATCAAGGTCCATATCTAGAGACAACAACCTTGGAGACCCCCATTAGTCAACAAACCTTGCTCAAATAGTCAAAGCTGAGCGAACTTCACCAAAGTTTAGGATCAAGCGAACATTATTGTCCTCTGAACCTCACCCTAATGTTCAAGCAGACGGACTCATTCGAAACACAGAGTTGAATGAATGCAAATATCAATGAGCCTTCAATCAAGACAAATCTACAGCAAAGGAAACCACGTTAAACAACACACCTCTGGTAGCCAAGTAGATAGATGAAGGTATGTTTTAGCCCAAGCAAGACGACTCAAGATACGTTCAATAATGCACCTCTAGCTATTAACCAAAATATTCCGATCCCTTTTACAAGTTAAAAGCATGATCTCAAAAACTCTAGGGTGGGGGGCCTTCTAGATGGTCACAATACGCTCAAGCTCAACCCAAGTCCAAGAAGTGAATGCCCATGAGCTTAAACACTTCATATAGGCCCAAGCACAAGCCCAAGTCAAAGCCCACCAAAACAATAGCAAAGTTCACCCCCCAAAATACCTATGTGGATCATGTCATCCACGTCTCAAAGAACATGGGTTGCTGACGTTCTAACAAAGCTCACTGAGATGAACTTCGCCAAAAGCCATTTGGCGAGCCTCGTCCTGAATTGCTCAGCAACCTTCACCTTCAACTGTTATAAGCGAACGTCACCATTGACCATTTTAAGGGTTATTTTTTTGAAAACGATTCTCCCCATTATCTCCTAAATTATTGGCCCACTTAATCCATATTTAATAACTATTATCTCTCTCTCTCTCTCTCTCTCTCTCTCTCTCTCTCTCTCTCTCTCCCACTCACTCTCTCTCTCAGCCTACGAGAGGAGGGCAAATTGCACATTTTTGGGCATCAAGGACTTTTGAACAATCGACGCTAACTGAGATCAAGACTCAGCATCTTCAACCAAGCAAATCCTTCAAATTTTAGTTTCTTCAACAATTTTCAATCAGCAAAAGACTCATTATCTTTATCAGATCGTCAAAGGAGTAAAAAATCGACGCTCCATCAACACACGAAAAAGAACCCACCTTAATATAAAATTTTCTTATTTTATTTTAATTTCTTTTGGATTAGAATCTGCATCAATTGTAATTCAAAAGACTCGAAATAATGTGATGGAGGAGTCTAAATGCTCCAATGACCACACGAACATTGAAGTTGCCAATGAAGCTTGATCTTGAAATGGGTTCTCTTGGTCTATGCATGAATGGATTAATTGAAGAAGGAGAATAACTCCTGATAAACCCTTCATGAATAATAGCCTCTTGCTTTGTTGACATGTGGAAACCAAGGCACAAAAGCAAGGAGAAGTGGATGCACAAGATTCTTATAAAATTGAGCAAAATGGATTCTCTTGGTTCTCAAGTAAATGAATCAATCGAAGAAGGAGAAGAATTCTAAATCTTGGTCCAAGTTAGAATTTAGAAGGTGATGAAGAGATGAACTCTTGAAGAACAAGAATTAGAGGCTCTGTTAATGTAAGAACTAGGGGGCAACAAAAATGGGAGCCAGCCAGCCAGGATCCCTTGGTAAGTGGGATGGGGTCTACTATTTATAGACTTCAAAGTCCTTCATTGGTACGCAACTTCACTAGTGCATGCAGCCCCGTGCACGACAACGTTTGGCACAGCTGGCCTGCTGCTAACAGTTATGTCAGACCATTTTTAATATCTTTGCAAGTTTGTTGGCCGAGGAAGCTTCCTCGTTTTGGCTGCATTATGACTCACGGGGACAATGCTGTAGCTTCAATACTTCGTGCCACAATAAGACAAATATTTTCAAGTTCAAGGAAGCTTCAAAGTTTAGAATCATTATCGTTTGCATAGGTAATGGTGTGCATGGCTGCAGTAGTGCACATGGATATAGCAGCGCACCATCGATGGATTTTGTCTTTCTTGATTTGTTGTATTTGATTCACATTATTTGACAATGTGACCAACTAGAGTTAGTCATTATCAAAATGGATTGATTTCTTTCAACAGCTCCCAGGGGGTCTTGTTCGCCACTTTGTTGGCGCGCCCATGATTGGTGCGTCGACTACATTAGCATCTCACTATGGGCGCATGCCCCTATTGGTGGCATGGAGACTTCTTTAGTTGGCCATAACTATATTCGCCTATTGTCATATAACCCTTCAGCTACGCGCCTCTTCATTGAGCGCGACTATTGACTTTTGATTCTTAAGTCTGTTTTTTAGCGTATTTGGCCTTAGACTAGGGATCTCGTACCCTTAGCCAATTTGTGGGCTTCTTCATCATATCTAATAAGTCATTGAGCCCTGTTTAATAATCGAATTGTCCTTGGTAAGGACCACACTTTATTAAGTTGATTATGTCTGCATTTTTTACCGCCTACACACACGTGTCATCGATCGTGGGACCAGAGAAAACAAAAATCATATGCATTTTGAGTATGCAATTTGAAAGGATGTTGCAAAAAGTCCAAGATATTAGGTGGATTTTAAGATACTAGTTAGAATCCTACGGTGTAATGATTTTTGTTGTTGTAGCTGATCAGAGAGGGAAATTGGTGGCTAGTTTTGTGAATTATTGTAGGTAGCTAGAGAATCTTTGCACATGGAAGACCCTTGACTGATGTGACTACCTTCTCTTTCCTTTCTATTTTTTTTTTCCCAACAACTCCTACTACTGCCACAAATTCCTCATACTTTTTCGTGCAATTTCCTGTCATCCTATAGATTCCCATTTTCGCTTTTGTGCAACTTTCTGTGGAAAAGGTGTAATACATTTTTTCTAAAAACAATCGGTTTGAAGGAAATAGATTAGCTCTAGTAGTTCCCATTTTGTAAAAGTCTAAAGGACAATGACTTCAAGGAAATTAATTTCTAGTTAATTTATTCTTGGAAGAGATTTATCATAAGTTTTGATCTTTAATTCGTGGAAAGAGGTTAGAGTTTTTCCCCCTATTTTTATGAACAGAATGGTTACTATTCACCCTTCTTAATAGATGAATCAGTCATGTGTTTAATTATGTCGTAAAATTTGCTTTTGACAGATTAACACACATATATAGATAGATATAGATAAACATTAATTTAGGAAAACTCTTAATTAATCATCTCAAGACATGATCAATGCTATATATGTGAAGCAATAAATCTCAAAACAAACAAAACTTAACCAGCTCACATGCACTCTGATTATTTCTTAGAGCATGCTTGGGAGCTTTTATTATAACCTTGATGGATTATAATCTAGAGTGTTTAATAAATTTGGTGGATTATAATCCATATTTAATAGTAGAATGTTTGACAAATGGGTGAATTATAATCCATCATTGTTGTTAAAACCACTGAAAAGAACATGAGATTTATGGTGACTTATTAATGAGTACTTGGATTTTTGAAATTAATAAGGGATTTAATGATCTTTTACTTGGTTAAATTTCATAGCTTATAAATCACCAAGTAATAAGTCAGGATACTCTAGCCCAATATAAAGCTATTTGCTAAATATCTTAAAGTGGCTTATAAACTATAAAAGTAACCTATAAATCACTTTGACTATTTGCCAGCTCTTAATCTTGCACTTCATCTCTTAATTAAATTCTAACTAGCAGACAAACAACTGTCTGCGTACGTAAACTTTTCAGGCTCAGAAACCAAAATTTAACAAGAAAAGAGAAACACTTTTTTCCCGTAACTCTCAATACGATCCGCAGTTTTCCTCCATCACAACTCAAACCAGTAATTTTCAGACAAAACAAAGTAAATAAATAAACAATAAATAAATAAAAAGAGGATTGATGAATCAAAATGTGTGAAAGCCAAACCCGATCCCTCCCTCTTTTCTTCCTCCCTGTTCCCAGCTGTGAAGAACCCAAAGCAGCTCATCAATCAAAATTTCCCAATTTTATATTCCCAACCCTCCATTATCCAATCAATCCAAGCTTTTATAACATCTCCCCCTGTTTTCTCTCCCTTCTCCTCCCTCTCCGTAAATCCCGAACTAAATAAACATCCCCGACCAAAATGCAGGACCCCCTATTCCCAATCCCCGCCTGCTTCTCCTCCGCCGACAAATTCTCCGACAACCCAACCTCCCCTTTCCACTCCGCAAAGCCCGGCCAGTCCGTTGTGACCTCCGTCCACCGAACCAAGATCGCCGGTCACAGCCGCCTCATCGCCGTCTCCTGGTGCCGAAACCTCCTCCTCCATGGCCTCTGCGTCTCCGTCCTACCTCCAGAATCTGAACCCACTGCCGCCTCCAATACATGCAAAGTCGAGCTCAAGCCCTGGTACTTCTGGCGAAAGAACGGGTCAAAGCATTTCAATGTGGCTGGCCATACTATCTACGTCTACTGGGACCTCCGTACCGCCAAATTCTCTGGAGAGCCTGAACCCCAATCCGATTACTACGTGACCGTCGTTTCCGATAACGAAATTGTCCTCCTACTCGGCGACCTAAAAAAGGAAGCGTATAAAAAGACTGGATGCCGACCAGCCGCCATCGAGGCGGCGTTAGTATCGAAAAAGGAGCATGTGTTTGGAAAGAAGCGGTTTTCGACGGGGACAAGGTTCAGCGAGAAGGGGAGACACCACGAAGTTTCGATAGAGTGCGGGAGCAGTGGCACCGGGGGTAAATTAGACCCGCAAATGGTGGTGAAAATTGATGGGCAGGTGGCGATCCACGTGAAGCACTTACAGTGGAAGTTTAGAGGGAACGAGACGGTGTCGGTAAACAAAGAGAGGGTGGAGGTTTATTGGGATGTGCATGATTGGTTGTTTAGTCCTGGGATGAGGCATGCACTTTTTATATTTAAGCCGTTGCCTGCTGTGCACTCTTCATTGATAGGTGGTGGTGGTTCCAGTGATCAAGGAGTAGCGTCATCATCCTCTGCTTGTTGTTTGTTTCTCTATGCTTGGAAGATTGAGTGAGGGGTTTTTGTTTGATGTATATGGTGGTGTTGTTATAAATTTGTAAGATTAATGAATTAGAATAGTTTTGGGTTTTGGTGAAATTTGGTTGGGTACTACTAACCATAGTATAAATTGCAAACTTTTTTTCAGAGAAATATTTTGATGTTTCGATAATAGTATTTTTTTAAGAAAATTTTCATTGGTAGGTGTTATACCCAAAACGTCATGAATTTAATGAATCCCTAAGAATCAGCCATGTGTCAAGAGGGTCAGGTCATACGATCAGAGACTCATTCCAGTATAGCCGCAATCCGACTAAATTGTTCGACTCTTTCGAAGGATTGAGAGGCATCTTCACGTTGAACTCCACCAAAGAGAATATGTCACAACTCAAGTGGATGTTCGACAGCGTTGCCAAAAGTGCCTGCATTTGATACATAACCAGGCGTGTTGATAACTTCTTGGGGTCGCTCATACTCCGCCACCTAGTCGTAATCGCATTAAATATGGGTTAGATGTGATAATCACTCCTCGGACGATACCACACCCCGTCATTCTATCTCTATCACATTAAATGTGGTGTGGGCGACTTTCACAAGTTTGCCTAACCAATTGTTGACAAATGAGAAGTGTAAATGAAGTACCATTTCTTCTAGCCGAGTCAAGTTACCAATTTGCCCTTGATATCCCATATAAACATAAGAGATCTTCACCATTCTCAGGTCTGGACACTCTGAACCTTGAACTCAATCTAACATTCTTCATATTAATTTTATCAATCACTGACTTGTGCGTAAGAGGGCATGTCTAAGGAAACCTCCTCCATGGCCTCTAACGTTTGCTACTTGCATAGGAATTTGTCTTTTCCAATTTGATTAGTCATCAGAGAAGATCAAGGGCCCCTTAACCCCTTATCAATCCCTACTCAATCCCAAAATTAACTTTCTGACATAAATAGTTTGGCGCCAGCTGTGGGGCGGCTTTTTCTTCCCGCCAACTATGGGGCTGCTTTTTCTTCTCTTGAAAAAATGGCTGATCCTAACAACTTTCAAATCCCTAACCTGAGTACTCCCGGAGAGTCCTGCAGCAATAGCCATATCACTCAAGCCCAGTTAGATGAGTCCTCCTAGAGGTTAGCATAGTCGCTCCACATCAGTTTGCCTCATTTACGAATGAACTCCTTGCCCGCCTCCCCCTTCTTAAAAACTCACCACCATCTGCCACTCCAACGCCAGGGAAGCAGTCCAAATGGTAGGGAGACGAAGAGCGAGTCATGTAGACCACTCCTCAAGCGCCACACCACCAAGTGTGTTTCGTCGTAAATATCCTGCAAGCCCCTCAATAGTGAGACACGACATGCGAAAGCTCAAGTCATGACCCTAATCATGGCCTCTGGGCTACGTCTCTAGGGATGAGATACACCTATCAACTCAGAACCCAAAACCATGGCCAACTAGACTCCCAGTTATGACCAAACTTTCAACATGGTGGCTGATGTCATCAGAGGGAACACCCCCCTCTCTGATGATATTATGGATGCCCCTTGCCCTAAATTCAAGATTTCATAAAATGAGAAGTACAAAGGCAAAGGCGACCCAGCCGATCATACGTAAAACTACTTCGATTTGATGTGCAAATGCCTTCAATTTCCAAGCTTCGAACAATGAAGCTGAGTTTGAAGCTCTCCTAGTCAGCCTCAGAGCCGCTCTAGCAGCCGGGGCAGAATATGTATTCGTAGTTATCGACTCTCAACTTATCATTTATCAAATTCAAGGGGAACACTAGGCAAAAGACCCCTAAATGGGGAAGTACCTAGAATAAGCTAAAGAACTATCAGGCAGACTGAAGGGGTTCAAAAGTGGACATGTACCTAGGCTCGCAACATTCGTGTGGATACTCTATCCAACATGAGCTCCCCAAGCTCGCAGGCAGGATAGGGATTGATATACACATACATCATAAAGAAGCCTAGCATCGCATAACCAATAGTCAACTCAGTCACGCACTTGGATCACCAACCAAAGCCATGCTGGATGGACCCACTCATTAGTACTTAACAAAAGTTTCTCTATCGGAAGACCGACTGAAAGCCAAGAGCTTGCAAAAAAGGCCCTGAAGTACCTCATGATAGCAGCATAGGACCATATCTCTGGTGCCTCAGATTGGAAGAATTGAACTACATTCTATAGGAAATCTATGAAGGCATGTGTGGAAACCACATCGGAGATAAGAGTTTAGCATAAAAATTAATCAAGAAAGGCTATGGTTGAAGGAACTCACACCCGGTGCAAAGCCTACCAGCTCTTCTCAAACATCCCTAGGGATCCAACAACCGAGCTCACTCCTCTCATCAATCTGATCCCTTTTTCTCAATGGGGGTTAAACTTGCTAGGACCAATCGAAAGGAGCATGGATTGAAGAACTCCTTGGAATTTTGTGGCTACAGGACGACTCACAAAAACTCCATCAGGGAAACACCATTCCTGACTAGCGTATGGAGCAGAGGTGGTTGCCTTGTAGAAGTTGACATGCCTATCACACAGCTACAACACTTTAATGAGGAAGCTAATAAAATTTTTCTCAAAAGTAGACTCGGCCTTGTCGATGAAAAAAGAGGGTAAACGCTCTGATCTTTGATAGTCGATTAGCAGTGCATCGCTCGACATTATAATAGCCAAGTCTGACCCTAAAAGTTCTAAATAGGAGACCTGATCCATCCAAAAGCAGCATTTAACAAAGAAGTTAACCACAAAAAACTCACCGCAAATTGGGAATGACCCCACAAGATTGTGGACAAAGTCCAGCCGGCAACCTACTGGCTATAAAACCAGAATGGAGAAGTCTGGCGGCACCCCTAGATTATAGAGCCCAACAAAAAATATTTCTAGTAAATGTAACCAAGGGTTCACCATATCAATGAAGAAATGTTTCTCCCAAATACCTTGTGAAGATGAGGATAAGCTTCTTCCGACTTGTTCACTGACTCAACCAAGACATCCAAAGACATTGATATCATTCTCACAAGTAAAACCAAGGCACGATGAGGAATGTCTTGTGACTTGGTCTTCATCTACTCATTCGAGGCATCCAAACCTTTGTATCATTCTCACAAGTAAAACCAAGTCACAACATAGAACCCCTTCCGGCTCAATCTTTACCGACTCGTCCAAGGCATCTAAAGACCTTGGTATCATATTTATGTGTAAAACTAAGGCACAATGCAAAACCCCTTGCAACTCAGACTTCACCAACTCGTCCAAGGTATCCAAAGACCTTGGTATCATTCTCACGAGTAAAACCAAGGTATGACACAAAAAAACCCTTGCGACTCGGTCTTCACCGACTCATCCAAGGAATCCAAAGACCATGGTATTATTCTCTTGAGTAAAACCAAGACATTATGATGTAGAACCCCTTGCAACTCAGTCTTCACCTCCTCATCAAACGCATTCAAAGACCTTCATATCATTCTCACGAGTAAAACCAAGGCACGATGCAAAACTCCTTGTGACTCGATCTTTATCGACTCGTTCAAGACATCCAAAGATCTTGGTATCATTCTCACAAGTAAAACCAATGCATGATAGAACCCCTTGCCACTCGGTCTTCATCAACTCATCCTAGACATCCAAATACCTTGGTATCATTCTCACGAGTAAAATTGAGACATGGTGCAAATGTCCTTGTGGTATCAGTCCATGACTAAACCCAAAGCATAAAAGAAAATAGATGCCAAAGGTTATACAAGCAAAGCAAAGTTAAATTGCACAAAATGAGTCCTTTTTTATTAACGTGCCTATATAGTTTACAAGGCTCTCCTACAAAAACTCAACAAAAGAAAAAGGCAAATCTAAGGGGCGGGAGGAGGAGTTTAGGTCTCACGTCGGTTGGACGGACTAACCTCATCACTAATGACCACTCTAGCTGTGCTCTCCCCCAACTCCTCATCACTGATCAAATCATGTTCCAACTCAATATTCTTGATGAGGTGCAAGCAAACTGACACCCTCCTGGGATACTCGTAGTCGAATCTCCTCATCTTGAATGGAAGTTGGGCCATCAAATGATCAAAACACACTTTGCAGGCAACAACAATCTCTAGCGTTCTATGAGAACTACGGCGATGTTTCTCAACTGACTCTTTCTCAAGAGCCTTGAACCTCTTGGGGGTTAACTATCATTGAGGTCTTGGATTCATTCAAGGAGGGAGGTACAATGTTCCTCTGTCCTCTGAGCAGCTTGGGCAACTTTGTAATGGAGAGAATCTCGAAGAGCTTTCTCCTCATTCAACATTGGCTTAAAATCCTCTACCTCAAGTTGAGCCTCCTGAGCATGTTCTTGAGAATCTTCACTCTCCCTGTTCTCAAGTAAAACCTCTTCCTACAAATACTTGATCTAAGCACTGGCAAACTTCAAGTCGAGGTAGACCTGGTTCAACTCCTCCTTCAAGGACTTAGTCTCCTCTGTCATTCTCGCCATGTCTGTTGACTCCATTCTTCATATAGGCAAGTTGAATCTCAGCCATTTTTCCTAACAGAGTCGCCATCCTGTTTCAGGATCTTCAAATTATAATTAACGTAGATTATAAGTTCTTTTCCATGTGCCGATGGAGTGTCGATCTTGTACTTCATTGACAGTCATACTAAAGCGTTGAGTCATCTATTGATTGAAGATAGACGAGCCTCTTTAGAAGATGCTGAAGTCTTTAAGCGGATTTTTGTTCTAAGTTGCTAAATTGCTAAGTTTTTCTGAGTGTGTAAATTGCCAAGTGCTGAAAAATGAGCAATCTCCCTTCCTCTTATAGACAGAGAGAGAGAGAGAGAGAGAGAGAGAGAGAGAGAGAGAGTTTGTGGCCATTAAATATGGATTTAGTGAACATTAACTTAGGAGATAATGAGAAATATCTGTTTCCATAAAAATAGCTTTTGAAATGGTCAATGCCGAGTTTCGCCAGTAATGGTCTAGGGCGAAGCTTGCTGAGCGGTCATGAGTGAAGTTCATTCTAGCAAACTTCACCAGAATGTGGGCATCCCGCTCCCACTTAGGGCATGAATGATGTGGCCCATGTTGATCTTATAAGTGAAGTTTACATGAGACTTGTGCGAGCTTCACCATGGTTCACCTGAGCTTTGTTATGGGCTTGTGTTTGAGCCCATAGGTATTCACTTCTTGGACTTAGACTGAGCATTGATACAGAAAAAAGTATATTTTAAACATCTATAAGACCCCCCCCCAAAGTTTTCATGATCATGCACTTGTCTTGTGACAAGAAACAAAATACTTTGGGTAATAGCTAGAGGTGTACTGACTTTAGTTGTCTTGCTTAGGTTGAAACTTGTCTTCATTTGACCACTTAGTCGCTAGAAGTATACTGTTGAACATAGCTTCCTTTGTCATGAATCCAATTTGGTTGAATGCTCAATATCATTTGCATTCACCCAATTCTGTATTTAGAATGAAACTTGCTTTTCCTTGACTTGAGCCAAAGCTTAAGGGAACAACTTCTATTAAGCGATGTTCGTTTAGTGGCAAAGTTGGTGAAGTTCACCCAATTTAAAATGTTTGGGCAAAGTTCGCTACTTGACGAGGGTCGCCAGACTTTTTGCTTTAGATCTGCACCTTGATTTATAGCTTGGATCTCTCTTGGGGGTCAAATATTCGGCGAGATTCACTGGACACCTTAAGATTTAGGATATCTTTTTAGCCTCTTTGTTATGTCCAATTACACTTCTTGTAAGAAGTGATTTTTATTTTGGAAAGTTAGATTTGGAAAGATTATAAATAGCCCCTTCCATTCTCATCTTCTCCCATCTCATTTTCTCCATGTCTAACTCTTCTTCAACACAACTGGAGATGTTCTTTGGTAGAGGAGCTGAGATCAATCAACTCCAATAGGAATTAGCCCATGTGAAGGATGATTTTATGGAGGAACTCCATGTGCTTTATTAGTTGTTAGATTTGCTTTAGGGCGAGAAGGCTAATCTCGAGCAAACCCTCAAAAATAAATCAAAAGCGTGCCGCGAGGTCATTGGTGATAGGGATGCATGAAGCTTTGAGTGTTATGCTCTATGTAGGATAATTCGGAGGCTGAACTAGCACTTGAAGAAGGACCCATGGAGTTCCACAAGTGAAGACTCTAAAAGTGATTAGGTCTCATAAGTGTGGACTTAGAACGTATTTAGACATCGTTCAGCTTTCTCAAACCTGACATCAAATTTTTTCTTTGTATCTAGTCTTTGGTCCCCAATCTTCATTCAGTCTAGGGAGTGGCAGTTCACATGTTTATTGTAGCTTCCTTATGTTTCTCAGCCGTCACACAGTTTAGGGGAACATGGGCTATTCTTGCTTGGTGATTCTCCTCCTTGTTTCTTGACTATTATTGAGGTTGGAGGAATGAATCCTCACTATCCTTATAATTCAAGAGTCTGAGACTTGCTTGTATGTAACATTTATAATCAATGAAAGAATTACAATTTCTATCTTCTTTGTGTGTTTGATCTATGCATGGTGTACTTCTTGCATTTGGGGCGAGGATCAGGCTTCATATGTTGGCTAGAGCTACTGAATGGAATTAACCAAGTGAAGTCCTTGTGTAAATTGGTTAAAGTATGCTCAATTTTTAGACTATGGCGAAGTTCATTAAGTCAATTGGGGAAGTTCATTCAGTGTTTGAGTGAAGTTCGCTAGACTAGTCAGTGAAACTCGCTCGGGTGATTTGAAGTTTTAAATCTCTAATTTTTACGATCACTCTTAGGTGAAGTTGAGAGCAAGATTCTTGGGCGAGGATCAAGATGAGACATCTACGCAGAGGTCGCTGAAAGCCTATAGATAGACTTTTCATCTTCTTTTTCTTCACTTTGCTTTCAAAACCCTAAACTTCTTGAACCCTTTAGAGCTCTTCCAAACATTTTTTTCTTCACAATGGATCCCTGTCGTCAACTGATCAATTGAAAGCAGGTCATTGGTAGATCTCATCGGCCGCAGACTCTCTTAGCATTGCTACAACTAGAAATGGCATCAAGTAAGCCATCTTCTTCTCTCAGCCTAGCCATCATTGATGGGGCTTCTTGGTCACTGAAACAGCCCTCGTTGAGCTCAAACAGTGCTTCAAAGCACTTGAATCAAGTTTCACCGTTGACGGTGAGACTTCAATGACCACTTTTGGTCTTAGATCTGGGTTTCGCTAGCGACGATGAGACTTTGACAGCAGCCATAAATGGTGCTGCGCATTGTGAACTTCGCTTTTTAGGCGGGTTTCACTATTTTAGCTTGTTGGGCTTCTAGGTGAACTTCGTCTAAGTGAAGTTCGTCATGTTAGTCCACTTAGGTTCTGAGGGAGTCTCGCTACTTTGTTGAGATTCACTGTTGTTAAGATGAACTTCACCTCGACTTGTAACACTTAGCTAAAATTTGAGCTTAGTGATGAGCAAACTTCACTCTTTGGTGAACTTCTCCCTAAACAAGTCTAGTGAGTTTTGTTTATGGGCTCAACACTTGTTGATTTTAGAATCTAATTTTCTAGCTCATTTTCTCTTCTATGCAGTTCCTCTTTCAGATACGCCTATTAGTTGGCATAACCACTTTCACCACAATGAGGCTCAATATCCATTGACATTGCATGTTTTTAGAGGCAATATTCCACTATTATTTGAGGAGAGCAGCTAGGAGCAGAAAGACGCAATCTGTCAGGGTAGATCCGCTACTTTGAGGGAACTTATCACTAATGCTAAATTCTCTATACTAGAGGGGGATCCATCCATCATTCTTGTTCGGATATGGTAATCTGGGGAGTGCCTCCATTTTTAACTTGGAGAATGAGTGGTTGTATTGCGCTCGAGGGAACTGTCACTTCTACTTGTCGGTGATGGAGCGACATGTGTTGCTCATGTTTCTACAACATCTCATCATTCCCTGCTCAATGTCATTCTTCATAATCAAAAAGCAAGATGGCGTGATGGTGGGTGGGTTGAAATATGAGGTGTGGTATTAACATATCAGATTTAAAGAATTAGTACTGTTCAGAGGTGTAATGGTGGGTGTCCTTTTAAGTTCGTTCTAGATGTGCATTCTGATAGCGAGAAGCCTTGGTGATAGCCTTGGCCTCCTAAATATGCTAGCTCAACTCGGGGGTCAGCTACTCCCATTCCCTCTTATGTCAGACTAGCTCCTTTGCCCTTGAGCGGCCACAGGTTTAGCTGACTCACAAGTAGCTCTAAGAGCCACCATCTCCTCCCAGAGCTTATTGAGGAGCTTGCAAGATGACTCAAGCCTGCCGAAAATCTCACTCTCTATGAGCGTACCCCTCACCAAGTAACTCCGCAGGATGTGATGAAAGCCTTGATCTTGCATGCTGTAGGCATTGAAAATCGTTTATCAGTGCCTGAACGAGACTCGTGATGGTGGGTTGACAGCCGACGACCCATCAAACGATGCAACCAAGAACTGCTGACGGTGTAACTGTGCCACAAAATGCATAAAGCGAGTCGACGAACGCATAAAGTGAGTCGGCAAGACGTACAAGTCAACGAAGCTACATATCGTGGAATAAATCCAGCGATGAAGCTTCAGGTCAGTGAGATTAAACAAGGCGAGTCGACCAGACTCGAACATCAACGAGACAGAATTAACCAGACTCAAGCGACAACGGAACTACACCGATCGGATTCCAGAATCAACGGAGCGATCAACCGAGTTTTGATTCAGCACAACCGGATGAAACGAGCTCGGATAGAATGGTAGACGAACAGATGAACGCTGAAAACCAGAAGAGATCTCCAAAGGAGCACCTCAGCACGACCGAGGCACCATTTGGTGCCTTGGCCGATCGAGGCACCATTTGGTGCCTCGGTCGTGGCCGAGGCACCAATGGTGCCCGGCCAAAAAAATCCCCCCCTCTCTCATT
>JBAKGM010000412.1:8132304-8156950 GCA_037177215.1 Asparagus racemosus | reverse complement strand
TCATACATTTCTTTTTAAGCAATATTATTATACAATTTTATTTATTAACATATAGTTTTACTATTCAATAAAAATTTTAAAACTTAAAACACTTACGTCCACGTGCAAAGCACGTGCATTATACTAGTTAAGTATAAAAAACACTCTTTATGCATATTTTTTCCAAGGCTTTTTTGCGGAAAATAAATGCTCCAAACAATAAAATACTACCATGAGATACGGATAACCTGCAATATTTCTCAGAGCAAAATGCCACTCAAGTACTATTACAAAATTGGCTGAGTTAAACAGGAAACAAAATTCTCTTTTGCAATTAGAAAGCAGAAGGAAAAGTTCAGAGATTAGGGAAGAATAAAAGGAAAATTAAGACAGTAGAGACTATACAAAAAGATCACTTGGATACGTTATTAGATGAGAAATTGGCATGTCTGATCGAATCCTCTGTCTGAATTGGAAATCGCACAGATGTGAAGCAGACCTGTGAAAAGGAAAGAAAAAAGTTGTGAATATCCACCCTCCTATAAACTTAATACTAATGGTAACACATATTAGTCATAAATAGATCCAGTCACCAAGTTTGTCGAAAACAACAGTCAGTAATCTGCAAAAAAATAAGAGGTGCATAAAAATATCTCCTTTATAGTAGAAGAGATACTTACAATATCTCCAATGATAGTTTTCCATTTCCAAAGTTTGGTATCGAATATGGAAACATCACGATGCTGATCCACATTACAATACCTGGAATTTGATAGAAAACTGATTAACACATGAGCTATAAGAAAATACAACTTCAAAGATAGTAGATTAAAGATGAAAATACAAAAAAGAAGAATTGCATTACTCAGAACAGACATATGAAGTAACGAATTTTGAACGAGGTGCAGAACATATCAGCCATAACAAATTTAACTTGTGATTTTTAGAAAATGTTCAGGTGTGGTGAAACCACCGATGAGGTAAAATTTAAAGGAGAATATCAGCAGAATGATACTACAGTGCTATACAGGTGGATAAAAAATGAACATTTAAATGCTTTATGTGAAATTGCGTTCATCTGATTGCATGGTTTAACTTTTGCTAATTGTCTTGAGAAGAAACAACCTGAAAGATACTTTCTGAAAAATTGAAGCTTCATAATGGATGATTTATTAGGAGCATTGGAAAAAAAAATACCATTATATCACGCAGAAATTTATGAAGCACATATCCTTTTTGCACTTCTTGTGTTTTAAAAGATTACAGATAAGGTAGGCATCACTTTCATGCATTGATGCGAAAAGCATGCTAAAGACCACTTTAAACCAACTCCTTGCTATATTGCCTTTGGGATGCTTTAGCACCTGGCTTAAGATTAGATTTTTTACATAGTATATCAATTACTTTTCTTGATTTTTATTGTTCTCAATAAGGTTTTAGCATTAGTTATTATGTTATCTTTGTTATGTAAATTGTTCTCAAGATGCAGCTTCGATGCCGGTTAACAATAGTGACACCATCATTTCTGTTCCCGTGCTAATTATAGGAATCTATTGAAAGGAAAAAGATGTGGAATGATATACCTGTCTAGGGGAAGACCTGGGAGGCCTCCAACAAAGTAACTTTGTACTAAACTTTGAATCCTTTCTTGGTCTGCAAACAGAACAAAAAATAAAAAGTAAAAAAAAAACATGTGATATTTGAGCTTTCATGAATTTTAGAATGTTTAAATCATAATGAATAGTTTGAATCGTCAATTCGGATGATGTAATGTGCTTTATTATAGTTGTGTGTAAACTTCTTAGTTACATACTTTTGTATTGGTACGACCAGAGTCACGACACTGCGACAAATTTTGCAAAACTAGGACATGTATAGAAACATGGTAATGACAAAGATTGTGTGCGCGCGCGCGCGTGTTGTGAACATTTAGTAAAACCATAAAAACATATGAACAGTCACGTACGTCAGAGGCGGAGCCAGGATACTCTGGTAGGGCACAATTATATAACTTTTCTATTGAATTAGGTTTTATCACTTAAAACAGGAACACTTAAACATTTAATTTTCTATAAATAGAAGAATTTAAAACAAAAATAGTTAATTTGTATTTATTCTTAAACTAAAAAAAATAGAAGAACTTTAAACAAAAATTATTACGTACATATTTATTCCTAAAACTTCGATAGACAATGGTCATTTTTCACTGTTTTAACAACTTCGTTTAGTGCCCTTTTCCTTTCAAAAGAAAGTAACATATCCAAGTAAGGCACAATTGCTCAGCCATCAACCTTTGATAGCTAACTCAAGTACTGTTTAAAGGATTTGCCTACCTCTAGTACACTTGGCTCCGCCCTTGCGCACATGTAAATGTTAGTTCTGTGGCCAACCATATCTTTCATTAAAACCCGAACAAGTTATATAAATACAATCCATCTGGAAAACAAATAAAATCACAAACTCACCAGTCAACTTTTGGTTTTAATATTTTGATGTTAATGCATTTCAGGGTTGGAATTTGATCGAATAATTACCAGTAGCTGGGTGATTATTCGTGTAACTATTTGTTCCAACTCAATTCGATTGATTATCAAATATTCATTTGTATATACTACATCCCTTATTCCCTTGTTTTTTTACTACATACATATCAGTGTTACCGTGATTCTCCTTGCATTTTAGTCAAGATTCTGCATACAATGAATAATTCTTTTATCAAATTTAGCCAATATTTTCAATTATGGATTTTTACATAATCATTACAAATGAACAACATTTTATAAAAATATAAATACTAATACAGAATCAATTTCTATAATCATATGGAAATAACTCTTTTAGTACTTCACAAATATTTGAAGGAAAAAAATTAATATCACTTGCAGAGTAGGGGTCATGGAAAAGTCAATGTTCATCCAGGACCAAGGCGTAAGAAAATCCAAACTCTTTAAATTGGTGACATTAACTTGGATCTAGTGCCCTGGATATAGGTTGGAAACATGAATGTTCTATAGTACAGACAACTAATAATCATTGCTTGGCCTACCTTCGACAGTGACTATGTAATGCCCCAAATAGAATAGTCCCACATCGGAAGATGATGGAGAATTTGAAGTGTTTATAAAATAATCCAAAGTACTCGAGAGCAACAAGTGCTAGCACTTCTTGGCAGTGGATTTAGACAAACAACGAGTAGCTCTTAGTGGGTCCCACGACTTATATCGAACAACCAAGCTTGCAAGCCCGGGGCATGATAAATGGTATCAGAGCAGCAGCCAGCCGGAAGTGTGGAGCTATCAGCCGAAAGTGTGGAGTTAAGTGTTATGCGGAGCTAAATACTACACTGCATGAGCACGGTAGGAGCCACCTCTAGAGCCTGTAGGAGCCACTTTTAGAGTCCACATCACCTAGCGGTGATATTGGGATGTGTCAACTGACATCTTGCGACGAGTACATTGCCTTTGTAAGGTGGGGTGATTGTAATACCCGAAAAGAATAGTCCCACGTCAGAAGATGGGGAATTTGAAGTGTTTATAAAATAATCCAAAGGACTCCAGACCAACAAGTGCTAGCACTTTTTGGCAGTGGATTTAGCCAAATAACAAGTAGCTCTTAGTACAATTTACGTCGCGTCAACGGGCTCGCGAGCCTGGGGCATGACAGACTACACCTCTTTTTATGTTACAAAAGTGGTAGGGCTCGCCTCAACAAAATATGGAATCAATGATTCATTAAATGAACTTCGCATCGTAACAATAAAAGTAAGCAGTTAGACAATATTTGCTGACTTTAATATTCATAGCAAACAAACAAGATTTTTAGGACTTTGTTAACAGGAAGTACGTAGTTAATAATATTTGTATAATCAGGGAATAAAAGTCAAAAACAAACATAGAATAAAAGTCATTTGATATTCATAATCAGGGAAATTTTAGTAGGATAACGATGCTGAAAGTAAAAACAAACAATTGAATACTCGCGAAACTCTACTCAGTCAGCTACTAAAATTATATCTTTTTCTGAAGTAGTTACTTGTTATGAGCAAATGCTTGCCGTCAAACAATCAAGAAATCTTGACTGGGCATTTTAACAGTATGAGATAGTATATCACCAACAAGATAAAACCAGCTATTTAACAAGTGTGTTGAAAACTTATGACAGCAGCGCAGATTATTTAGAATAAAAATGAGAAAAAAATAATGGATCAAATTTGGGGCAAGATGGGGAGTAGAAGACGTGGGGAGAGGGATTATATGCTGATGAAAAAATAAATTAAGAATTTACCTAAAACAAAGGGGCATAAATAAATCTTAGGGGTTGTTTGTCTCCATGCATTAGGTGGGTTTTGCATTGAAAAATGGGACATACAAGCTTAAAATCCAAAGTTTTACCAAATAAATTGTTGTTTGTCATTTTTCATGTCATTTAGGGCTACCACGTAAGATAGATGATGCAGGACGATCGTTAGCTGTTGATCAAGAATTTTATAGATTTACTAGTATCTTTGTTATTTTAGTAATATTTGATGTAATCTCCTATTTTAGGTAAAGATCTTCATAAGATTAGAATTCAGATTGTTAGGATCTTTGAGATTTATTTTGTTAAAGATTTTATACTTGCTCTCTTTTTATTAGGATTTGGTTAGGATTTGATTTGCTTTCTAGATTTAGTTTTTCTCAATAAATAAAGTTGTAATCCTCCATGAGGAATTAGACTATAATTAATCAAAAAGAAAATTTCTTGAGATGTGAAATCTTTGTTAGCATGTGAAGTGTTAAAATTATAACATGTGAAGTGTCGGGGTGTGATGCCCTGAGGGGAGGCCATTATTTTATCATAGCACTCCAATTACAATATCCTTCAACCAAAATTCACTCCTCAAACATCTTAGCCATTTATCCTCTCAACAAAAGATCACCATCATTCAAAAATGTCAATAAAAACCTAAAATCCTAAAAGGCGGAGTACTGTTCAAAGGCAAACAATAACCCTTGCACTATTTAACTCGGTAACTTTCTTGTTCGTGGTGGATTACAACACCATTCTGTCAAGCCATCGCCGATGTCTCACCTCCAAATCGAAGCCCTCGCATTGTTCCCCATCATTTGGTATCAGAGCCGAAAGATCCGCGATTATCAAGGGTAAAATACCAGTACCTCCTTCACAATGGTATAATTTCGATCCATTAAAATTTGGTACTCTAGCTTATGTTTATGGATTTGATGGATATGAGGAGCCCTATGATTTTAAAGTTTGGATTTTTAATATAGAAGATATATTTTCTGTTTACGATATGTTAGATCTAGAAATGTATTTATATGCTGAGTGTAGGCTCAAGAAAGAAGCTAAAAAATGGTGGTCTAAAAATTATTGAGGTTTTCATTTAGGTATCCGTTCATGGGCATGTATGAAAGCTCTTCTAGAAAGGAGGTACTCATCGTAACCATCTAGAAGATATTGTTCCACTTCAAATCTTGAAGCAAAGTCCACATGAGTGCCTCACCTCTAGTCAGATGTAGACTCAAAGTCAAACCTTGAGTTCAACACAAATCTAGAACTAGAACAAAAATTAGAGACTAAGCCACAACTAGAGCCTAAACTAAAACAAGAAGAACCAAATCGGAAGATCAACTCAGAGCCAAAGCTTGAGCTAGAAGAAAAATCAGAACAAAATACTGATTTAGAGCCTAACCCAAAACGAGAGACGCAATTTGAGCCGGAGCCAAAAGCTAAACCACATCAGAAAATAGACTCAAAGTTCAAGCCTAAACTCGAACCTGAACGAGAGCCAGAACTTAAGCTAGAACTGGAAGTTGAGTTAGATGTTGATTCAAATCCAAACTTGAATCAACTCTTGAGCTTGAAATTGAGTCAAGCCTAGAAGCCAAATGTAAGATCGATATGCAGTGCAAACTCCTGATCCAGATTAATTAGATTGTTGAGTTCGTTATCCCAGCCCTGCACCATAAACTAATATCGAGTTCTACAACTTCTCTTGAAACTCCTGCAACACTCGAAGATAGACTTTCCACCGAATAAATTACATATTACACTCCCCCACTGTAAAACTCGAGATAGAGTTTTCTCAAACAAGGGGAGATTTGATGCAAAATGATCGTTAGCCATTTATTAGGAATTTTATATATTACTGGTATCTTTGTTATTTTAATAATATTTGATGTAATCTCTTATTTTAGGTAAAGATATCTTTAGGATTAGATTTTAGATTGTTAGGATCTTTGAGATTTATTTTGTTAGATATTTTATCTTTGCTTTCTTTTTATTAGGATTTGGTAATGATTTGATTTACTTTCCATATTTAATTTTTCTCTATAAATAAAGTTGTAATCTTCCATGATGAATTAGACTATGATTAATGAAAAGAAAATTTCTTGAGATGTGAAATCTTTGTTAGCATGTAATGTGCTACAATTATGACATGTAAAATGTCGGGGTGTGATGCCCTTGAGTGTGAGGCTCTTCTTTTATCCTAGCCCTCCAATTACAATATACTTCAATCAAAATTCACTCCTCAAATATTTTAGCTATTTATCATCTCAACAAAAGATCACCATCATTTAAAAATATCAAAAGAATACCCAAAACCACAAAGGGCGGAGTACTGTTCACGGGTGAATACTAACCCGTGCAATATTCAACTCAGTGACTTTCTTATTGTTCATGATGGATTACAACACCATTCTGCTAGGCCGTCACCGATTTCTCGCTTCTAGATCGAAACCCTTACGTTGTTCCCCATCAATAGATGCATCAAATGTGATCCCCTAAAATTATGCTGATTTCACCCGATTTTGTGATTTTAATCTTATATCTTTTAACAAAATGCATGTGCAATCAAACAAAATCTGGTTGGATTTTATCAATCATGTAAATGTTGTTTGGTTGGATTTTATCACTCATGTAAATACACTTTAATATTCATTGCAAACAAATAAGATTTTAATTATGGTGTTTTCTACATCCATAGTATGCATCAAAATCCAATCCACAAACCAAACAGCACCTTAAGGGGAAAGGGAAGTGGTTTATTAAAATGATTGGGGAAACATTATGAGTGCAAGAGGCATAGTTTGGAGGGGGGGGGGATCCTACAGAGTGCTCTACAGAAAATGATAAAGGGAGGAAGAATATTACATCACCTGTCTTTGTTCGAAATCTGGAACTGCACGTGTCCCAACAAAAACTTACAGTTGGATGGTTATCAACCATCAACTTTTAAGATTTTTTCTGGATGACACGTGTCACAATCCTCTTCCTCCCTACATGGTTTTCTATAGAGGACCCTCTCTAGGGTTTTTTCCCCCTAGTTTGGATATATATTTGTGAAGGTGCAGTGTGGATTTCAGTATCCTTTTGAGAGGTCAAAGTAGAAGAGAAAAAGACTTGAGATGACCCAGATTGATGTTTGTAAATGGTTTAAAATGTTTTTCTTTTCCACCAGAAATCCTGCTCCTAACAGAAATAACAAGCAAAGAAAAAAAGGATTCATCAGGTGATTGTGCGATAGTCCTAGAAAATTCGAACATCATGAGTTAGGGTAAGTAGATATAGTGCATGACTAAGTTTTGTAGAATTTCCAATGGAGATGAAGCATGCTGTATTAAACTTACACATTCCCTTCTCCATTGTTGTCATTGAGTTTTACGTCGGAGTGGGAGCATGTACTATAGGGGTCATATGTGTCGAAATAAGTTAGCTCTTTTTTGGTTTCTGGCTGGATCCGGAAACACATAGACTTAGCAGCATCAGCTGAGAGCAACCTTCTTCGGAGCTTGAGAGTCTTCGGAAAACAATTTGGCTGACTTTCATATTCTTGGATATCAACATACCGACCCTCATCATCTACTCCTGGAGAAGGATCAGATTTCGATTTGGTTTCATTTTGTAGGATAACGGAAGTTTTAGAGCTTCGTGTATCATCCCCAATTTTCCTGATAATAACAGTCTCCTTATCATTAAATAAGTAAACATCCTTCATTCGTCTAGAATCCAACTGCTGCCCGTTATTAGAGGATTGTGTTCTAGTGAATGTTTCTCCTCTTGAGGAGGTTTCACTCTCGTCTTCATCTGTCATAGTTGAGTCTGATATTTGTTGCTTACGACCAGAACAGCTCAACAAACTGAAAGATGACTTCTTTACTTTTGTTCTCTTGCTTATATAGGTGGGGAGAAGCTTTAGTCTGAGTTGTACATCACATCCTAAGACAGGCTGAAGTGAGCTTGCGATTAACTTCCATGACTTCTCGGCTCTCGATACGTGATCAGGATGAGAGAATTCTATTTCAGCAATTGCCAGACCTGTAATTTGGGAAGCATTTGAATCATAATATTCTTGAACGTTAACTAATATAAGGAGGAAAGAAAAGAAAGCTGATCTATCAAAACAGACGTTAACTAAGTTGGAAGAGCAACAAAAAGAAAGTGATGGACTGATAAACACTTTACTACATAAGTTCTTTCTAAATGGTTAGTAGAACTTTATACAAAATATTTCTAATCAAGGTAGAAGAAATGGCAAGAAGGGTAACAATGTTAGCCATGATGCCTTTAGATGCTAGTCTCAAACATTCGGTAATGGAACTTATCATATAAGACACTCAACCACAAAGGATACTGTGCCCCAAACATCATCATCTCCAGTGTGGTAAAAACAGACAAAATGAATATAAAGTAATCATGCCTGTAAAACAAACCTCTTTTTAACTCTTTTGCAATAGAAGAATTTTAAATTTAAAAGCCCCCTAAAATGAGAGACTGGTAGTTGCCCTGATTTGTTTATTAAAGGGATTTTAACACTTTTGGCATGGAATAATTCATTTCTATACTTTCATCACATTTTGATATTTATATCTTTATTGTCATACAGGCTTTAATGGAAATCGCAAAATGCCCTCTTGAAAAGGCATGTCTCAATAATAAGAAATTATTTCTTATAGGTAAGACTATCCTGAATGCCTATATCGGCTCCTTTGCAAGTATGCTGACCCTTCACTTACTGGTGATTATAGTTTAAGCCCACCTGCTATTATATCATCATTCTAGCTTTAGTACAATGAGAGCTCCACAATAGTAGGAAACTATTGAGGAAGTTTGAAGTTTATTAACCATTCACTTTGTCGCAACTCGCAAGGAGTTTTTCTAATGTAAGTTTGAAATTTATTAACCATTCACTTTGTCGCAACTCGCAAGGGTAAAACAATACTGCAACAAAGGATAAGTAGTTATATCAACAAAGGAGTTTTTCTAATGTAAGTAGTGCAGAGCTGCGTCACGATAACAATCTCCATACCTGTTATCTTACTTCTAAGAAGGACATTTTTTTCAATCATCTTTTGTGCAGAGTACAGATGACCTGGTAAAATGATCTTCTTGATCTAACAATGAATCTATCTGCGGGTATTTAAAGACCTTTTCCTCCCAGTTTGAGCTCATGTAGGATTCCTTCTCATAATGGACTTTAATTGGATTTATTCTATTTCTAATCCTCTTCAATTGGAATTGATCCAACTCCAATTGTAACTTGTATTTCCAGACAAAAGTCAACTTTCCTTCTCATAATGCACTTTAATTGGATTTATTCTAGTTCTAATCCTCTTCAATTGGAATTGATCCAACTCCGATTGTAACTTGTATTTCCAGTCAAAGTCAACTTTCAACCTGAGTCAACTTAGTACCTTGACCGATTGTTTGAATGCAAGCCATAACCAACTCATAACACATGGATATGAAAAATACTGAAGAGTTATAAACTGGACGATTAAAAGTTATATGTGCTGATGTGGTAAATTATAACTTGGATAAGACATAGCAAACAGAAACTCTGACAAAACTTCACATTTTAAAGGGTTTCAGCATATTATTCCCTGTGTTTTGATTATTACCAAACGCTCCACATGTTATGATGTTATCAATGTTTTCTTGCATGCCTTCATATCACTTCCACCTTACAAAACAAAAGAGTAGTTAATCCGTGTTAAAAAAACATGTTATGTAACTCACTATTTCGCGTTGTTTAACATAACAAATCTTAATGTTTCGCAACATTTTGATATTATGCAAACACATCGTAACTCGATCCTATTACAATTTAGTATTATTCTATATCTGTATAACGAACACTATTTCAGTATAATGTGTTACTTCAATATAACTTGCACTATTTGAGTATTACCTTATAGTAGAGACTGGAGAGTTCTATTGTCTAAGACTCGAAAGTAGTCAAGTATTTACTTATGGATTGTTTGTTAAGCCTTGATGGTTTCTTTCCTTGTCGTGATTCATATTTGTTGACACCATTATGCTTGTGATAGTGAACATATTATTTTTGAAGAATGGAATAAATGTGAAATTATCAATGAGATATGTAAATTTGTAATTGAAATGTTGAACATTTTATTGTCATACTCGTTAGTAAATTAGCATACCCTGTATTTTAAACGTTATTTTTATATTTTGAAAAATGCGCTTATTTTAAAATAGTTACCGTCATTTTCATATTTCTTTAAACTAAAACTCGTCGTGTTACTTAAAGTTATAGTTATGGTCATTTTCATATTTCTTTAAATTAAAACACATTATGTGTTACTTCAAGTTATGGAGAGACTGAGCGATACTGTTATATGTCATTATTATTTTCAACATTGCTATTAAAAACCCTTCTTCACAGTTGTTATGAGGCATCTGACCCATTGCTTGCAAGGTTCTAAATGGTTTGTGTATCAGCCACACAGGGCTTATGTGAATATAACCTCCTTATCAGCTACATGGGAACACAAAATTTAAAACCTGGATAGTTAAGGATTTATTGGATTTCAACTCTAGAACATAAATAACTGATAAGATTTAGCATTTGGATGAATAATACAAAATGCCACTTTTTCTGACTTAGGCGGATCATATTAAGGAAATGGTTATATAACCTAAAGAACATTAACCTTTTTCCTGGTTTGATTCACGGATGTGGGTATTAGTTTAACTTGAATACTAAAAGAAACTCGTCTGCCGTCACAGGCGTCACAAATCAGTAAGCCGGTCTTTTTAAAATACAACCTATTTACTGGAGTATTTAATATTTAAAATATGAGTCAGGCAAAGAAGTTTCAATCTAGAACACTGAGCGAAAATTCGTGCAGAAAAGTAAATGAAATATTAATCTCAGCAATATTAGATTATGGCCAATCAATGTAGAAGATTGTGGTGGTAAAGAAATGACAGCAGTGGTAAAGAAATGACAGCAAGTAACTAGATCAGAAAGGAAGAAAGCAAGAAAGCAAGCAAGCAAATACGCCAATTACATCATGCAAATATCTCGCGTATAAACAGTGCATCATGTAATATTCCTAAGTTGGAAGTAAAGGAAACAATGAGAACATATTAATATGCTTACAGACCCCAATTGTTTTTGTTGAAAGAAGTAATCAGAGAGGATTAGTTTAGTTCCCTCTCTTAGATGTTATTTATAATATCACAAATACAAAGAGGCTTGTCCCTAACCAATGTGGGATTAAATAACATAAATAAACAACTCTCAACACTCCTCCTCAAGATGGGTGAAAGATATCTATTAAGCCCATCTTGTCACACCCTCTAGCAAGGTCTACTGAGCTAAGTCCTTTAGTCAAGCAGTATGTAGCCTGATCCTTAGTTGGAACATGACCTAACTCCAGTAGCTCACTGTTCAGCTTCTCTTTAATGAAGAACCTATCAATCTCGATGTGTTTAAATCTGTCATGCTGCACTGGGTTGTTGGCAATGCTGGTAGCTGACTTGTTGTTGCACCACAACCTAATCTTAGCCCCTTGCTCTAGCTTTAGCTCCACCAGCATGCTTTTCAACCACATCAACTCCGCAACCCCCACGGCCATTGCTCTGTACTCTGCTTCAGCTGTTGATCTTGCCACCACAGATTACTTATTACTTTTTCAGGAGACTAAGTTGCTTCCTATAAATATACAGTATCCTGAGGTAGACCTTTTATCATCTCCGTAGCTAGCCCAATCTGAATCACAGTAACCCTCAATATTCACATGGCCACTCTTGAATATCAGCCTTTTGCTAGGGGTACCCTTCAGATAAGTCAGAATCTGGTATACTGCGTCCATATGACCCTTCCTCGGGTCACGCATGTAGCGGCTCACCACACTCACCGCAAATGAAATGTCTGGACGTGCGTGACTCAGGTAGATCAACCTACTAACTAATCTCTGATATCTCTCACGATCAACTAGTTCTCCTGCCTCAGCACTCAGCTTGAACCTCTGATCGATAGGTGTAGTAGCAGGTTTGCATCCAAACATCCCTGTTTCTGCGAGAAGATCCAGTGCATACTTTCTCTGGGAGAGAACAATCACATCCGATCCATGACCTATCTCTATTCCAAGAAAGTATCGAAGCTGACCTAGATCTTTCACTTCAAATTCTTTGCTCAATCTCACCTTGAGCTGGGCAATATCTTTCTCATCATCCCTTGTAATGATCATGTTATCTACATACACTACAAGCATCGTGATGTAGCCCCCACTTCCTTAAAAGAACACAGTATGGTCGGCATCGATATGCCTATATCCCATACCAACTATAACCCTCCTGAACCTGTCGAACCATACTCGGGAAGATTGTTTTAGCCCATACAGAGACTTCTTCAGCCTGCAGACCTTACCCACTGTCTGTCCTGTGCTAAATCCTGACGGTATCTCCATATACACCTCCACTAGATCCCCATGAAGAAACGCATTCTTCACGTCTAGTTGGTGTAGTTCACATCCACCATTTGCTGCCACAGAGATCAGTGCCTGAACAGTACTTATTTTCGCCACTGGTGTAAAAGTCTCATCGTAGTCAATACTGTATGTCTAGCTGTACTTTTTTACCACCAGTCGTGCCTTGTAGCGTTCAACCTGCCCTTCTAGCTTCTGCTTTACAGTAAACACTCATTTGCATCTCACTGCTCTTTTCCTACTGGCAGTGTCACCAACTCCCATGTGTGGTTCTTCTCGAGAGCCTCCAGCTCCTCGTGCATGGCTACCTTTTAATTTGGGTCCTTCTTAGCAGTCTGCTAGTTATTAGGTATAGTAACAAAATCTAATGATGCAATGAATACTCTATATAAAGGGAATATGTAAGAATAGGAAATAAATTGAGCAAGATCTCAACCATATCTGTCACGAGGATTACTCGTATTACTGCGAGTAGTCCTCCTTACAGACACTGATGTGGGCAGAGGGGTAGGAATAGAAGAAATGATATCACCTGAGGTGGAGGATGGTGTAGGTGTCTCAAGAGTTAGAGCAGAGCGAGATGAGGGACTGGGCACTGACACTGTAGGCACCTCTGACTGCTTCCCCTTCCTTCTGTACGTACGTAAGTCTCCCTGAGCTGTAGGCAACTCTCCCTGAGCTGTAGGCCTAGCACCCTTTACCTCCTCTTCTCCGTCTTTCATCCTCCTGCTCCTCTGAGTAAGGAACCGAAATTGGGATTGACCCCCTTGAGCTCTCACCATTCTCCCCCTCTCGCCTCATACCTCCAGTATCAGGCGAGTCTCCAAAGGATTAAAACTATTGTAACAATATGACTAATATGTATTCGGATATTTCAAATACGGATCAGGAAATTTCACTACAGAACCATATCCATAAGGACCATAACCATATCCTATTGGTTATAGATTCCAGTAGCCATATCCGTATTCTAATGGATACGGTTACGAATATTTTCTCGGATACGGATACTGTTTAGCACCCCAAAATACAGTCCATGGAATAGTTGAATAATTACTTATCTTTTCTTGTGAAATGTTTTAATATCTGGTACTTATATTAACTTCGTGTGACAACGAGTAAAAAAGCGTACTCACACTCCTTATTTTATAGTAAATTTTATTATTATCGAAAATGGCATAACTTAAAAAATAAATAAATAAATAAAAGTATTTGACCCCTGTTTCCACAGTGAATATTGAGCTTTTATTGTCGTAAAACCAAGAATGCTCACTGTCATTGTTTAGCTTTACCATCCATTATCCGAATTCCAAGTTTAACCAAGTTCCAGGCTTACAATCAATGAAACAGGGCTAATCTCACTTCAATTCTCCCTTTCTACGAAAAAATTTACCATCTCTTACTACCACATGCATATTTCAAATTAGTAAGAATTTCCAAACACATTGCTTCTTCTCTCTAGCCATCAGAGGCTGTAGAGAAGTACACATTAAAATTACCTAAATAATGTAACCCCAGAATTTATATGCATCCATATTTCCAATCAAAATCTGATATAAACAGGGTTGTGGTAGGGCTGAACTTGTCTGTCAGGACCCCATGCAATTTACCCTTCATACTCAGGGTCACATAATTTTACTTACCACATATTCTCTTTAAATCAATGTAATTATTTGAAGTTACACATAAGAACAATGTTTATGCTGATATCTAGAATAAGTTTCTGCTTATTACAGTTTGATAATACAGCAAAAACATTGCATAAGCAAGAAACCACCATAATAAACAAGAGAAAGTTATTGTTGTGAGCTTATTATAATGACAAACATTTAGGCTGCAGAAAAAATACATCCACAGTACCTATACTATGGTTGGAAGAAAAGTATCTGCCTTTATCTGATTATCCTCCTGCTATGGAATGACAAGTCTAGAAACGGCTAAATTTTGTCACAAATTTTAACATAGAACTGTAAGGTGCATGTATCTCTTTGGATTTACCTTCATTGACATGGATGGATGACAAATTCCCCTCTTTCTGAAGAAAGCTTTTAAGTGATTTTGATTGACATTTCCTTAAAGCCCTTCTCCAAATCATTTCTAGTTCAGTCCCATTGCAATGATCTACTGAACATAATTTGTCACACTGATCCCCATCACAAACATTATTTTTCAAACTATCCCTCTGTGAACTTATGCTTAAATCTCTTAAATCCCCATCATCTGCATCCAATTGCATTTGTCAGAAAGAAAGCAAATTATTTACCTATCCTCAAAAACTCTCAAAATATTTATGATTTAAATGATCAACAGATGGTGCTAACCATACTAAATCTAAGAGAACTAACATAATAGGATTAGATATTTGCAGCATAAGTAGCTAACAAGTTTACCTCTTACCTCCTGTATTAAACTGTAGAAGTGCAACAGTAAGCCAGGTTGCCTGATTTTTTGACGTCCTCAGCTGTTTTTCTGTTTCAGATAGTACTTTCAGTGCATGTCTGAGCTTCTGAATGCCAACCTCAGCTGCTGCAAGAAGATAGAAGCACAATCAGAGCAAAGTTCGAGATGGAGCATCCGATATGCCACATAAAAGATAAATATTTTCCCTTCGCACTCACCAAAACACAATCACACTGAGAGAAAGAGAGGTAAACAGAGAGCAAAAAAAAACTTATGCATGCATGTTAGTGGTGAAAAAAAAAGGGAACAGTTAAAAGAAATGCTTCTTCATAACTGATTTTAGCCTATCACGCTTCCTCATACCCTGTTAAGGTTTCCTTATAATAACAAGTCAGGATGATTGCAATTTTGTGCCACCATAGCCTGGGCACTAAATGCAAAACAAAAAAACGTGGCCTTGAGGAAAGAGAGGGCCGTAAGGTGACGAAAAACATAAAAAGAAAACCACATACTAGAGAGATCAGACCACTAGCAAAATACGCTAACAGAAGGAAGATCATCCATCATGGATATGTTCAGGAGACCACTTGAAACAAATCGGCAGAATTTGACTCTCTGGAACTGAACTGTAATCACAAAACCCCCAATTAACTTTGATGTGCAGTATTTATCTGGAACCCATATGATCCAAAAGGAGAAACCTCTATTGGAAGGTAGTTTTACTCACAATTAACCTCCTCTCCATTTCTTTCTTTCCAGTGTCTCACTCAACTCACACCTTTTGACTTGGGTCCTTTTATGTCCCTTCTTAACAAAAGTGCTTACGAGTCAAACTCAAGTCATGACTTCAACAATCTTCACCAATTAAACCACCTTTGGGGCTGAGTAATCACTAAACCTTGTTAACTTTGACGTGTAGTTGTCTGTGTGGAACCCATATGATCCAGGAGGTGACATCTCCATTGGCGCGTAAGTTTAATCATAATCAACAACTAGTTCGTTTCTTTTTCTTTTCAGTACCATACAAAACCACCTTTTTTCCTGTCTCTTTATTGTCCTTCTTTCTTATGAGTATAACTCAAGTCATAACCTTACTAAACTTGTTTCCGTTTTTCAATTAAAGTGTTCAGCGTCGACTCTGCTCAAAGGTTGGTGTCGATGCTAGATCGAGGTTTCGTGTTGACCAGCTCTTACCAGGATCCCACTTTAAGTGGAGGAGTCTGACGTGGCAATGGTGAGCGTCGACTCTAATATACCATAGCGTCAACGCCTATGCTGCACAGCTATGAATGCAGACACAACACGGCATGGGTGCGGATAGGAATACGACAAATTGGAAAAAGCTAGGACACAGGGACACTGCGATATATATACATATTGAAATCAATAATTTATATGAGATCGATATTGTTTTCCATTCACATATTACGAGAAGTAAAATCACTACAACATTATTATATTTCTTTTATTTAGTAGGCTAAATTGAAAAATTGCTAGTCTTTTGAACTAGATACCCAAACGACCCTTTAAAACCATACTTACGAACTAAGTATGGGCTAAATAAATGTATTTATATATTTGAGAAGTGTCCAAGGAGTGTCGGACATGAACACAGATACGGGAAGTATCAGACACGGATACGGAGGCCCATATGAACTGTCTGGGAAACAATTTCTTTGTGTTTTCGTTTTTGGATTCGTTCAATGTGATTTATAGGCTTCTATGCTTTCATAGCTGTATATTATGATATCTGAGACATGCTTATGCTTGTTCTTGCCATCTTGAAGTTGGATCATGAATAGTATATTTATTATCATGTTTTTCCGATGTTATGCAAAGTAGTTAATCATATTGTTATCGATCTAGTTGCTCTTGTTTTATATCCATGTTGTTTAGAGCTTATGCCATATGATGGCCTAGAATTCCATAGACATTTTGCATATTGATGCTAGGAAACTATCACGGATTTTTGATGTGTTGGTACCTTTATGATGTAACTTGACAACTAGGGGTATGCATGATTAGGCACCATGATGTGGAATTATACATGATAACAATGATTGCTATGTATTTGACTATTAGGTGTGTCCCTTGTGACACCAAATCAAGAACAAGTATGATAAAGCAAAAACAAGTTATCAACTTGGGATTATTGCATCCAGTGAGTGTGGGCTCGTGATCATCCACCAATCAAAACTTGATCAAGTATAAAAGTATGGTAATTCAGAAACCATGACCAAGTATCTGCATATATTAAGTCATGATTGACTTACGTTTGATGTTTGACGAGCATGATTCGGAGCTTTGGGAACTCAGTCGGAGAGGGCACCAATGCATGGATGTTCCCTATGGATTGAGTTGTTCGGGCCTAGTGCATAACATATCATATATAACTGAGTAATAAAAAGTTCATGTGAGGTAATTATCGGGGGGAAATGGATATCTATTAGAGAATGTGTGGCTTAGGATTGTGTTTGAGCGCTTGTGCATTAAAGGAGTTTATTTGAACAAAAACCAAAACTAGGTATGAACAATATCAAGTTCCCCGTGGGCATTCCAAACACACATTACCTAATGAAAGATTTCCCAACTAAGAGTTGATAAGAGCTATGTGATAGTTAGTTAACACACTACCTGATGCATCACACTTGAGGATCTAGGCGCACTCAATTATGATATTTGTTGTTGTAGCTTGCTGTTATTTCTTTCTATTGTTCATCTGTCATCTATAGTTTTACTTATGTTTCTGTGATGCACGTTTACCTGATCATTATGTATTATAAGCTGTTACCGCTATATATCTTTCTTGCAATTACACACGCTATGCATCCATGATATCTATTACATATGCATACACCATCCCTTCATTTTGCACACTTGCTAGACAATTGGTCTCACACACTAGTTGCGGACTCGGAATCTACCATACCATAAGTTGGCACACCTGCATCCAATAAGTCCCAATAGTAGGAGTGATGGACCTTCCAGTTTATCAGGCATTCTTCTTTCTATCATCTCAGTTTATCTTATTGGTTCTTTTCCGCTTTGTGGACTAACTTTATGTACATATTACATATTCTGCTGATATAGTGGAGTTTATAGCTGAGTGGCATCTGGTTTTATGTATTTCCAGTTGGACATCTATGTATCAGATTTGTGATACTTATCTATCAGTATTATCTGTGGACTTGTTTATCATTGCAGTATTGTATATTTATTTCTGATGAATTTGTTGTGATCATATGATATTCTGTGATATTGTCTGAATGATGGATATTGTGATGTATGTATCGATTTTATATAGTGTTAAGTATATGTTTTTGGGTGGAGTTTGGCCCAATCGCGTATATTGCCTAGCTTAGTCACGTGCTCAGAGCGTGTTAGTTGGTTCTGAGGCATGATAGCTACTAGGCAGTGGCCACTTAGCAGCTGCCCAGTGTTCTAATTGAAAGAGAGACCATGTCGTTGAGCTCTTTTTTGGTCAAATCTCACTTTTTTTTACCTATCTCAACTTAACTTGTCCAGCAACATCATTTTATTTAATTTGACACCCACTCACATTCCCAGTATTATTCTCATATTGGAAATGCTTTTTGTCTAGAATATAAAATTTAGTAGAAGAACAATTACAAAAGAAATTCAATGTCTACGGACATTAGAAAAACTTTCATTCAAGCTATTTTATCTGTTGTTGCCACTAAAATAGCTTTGACTTCTAATATTTGTGAGTCTCTTAACCATAATTAGTACCATTGTGTCAATACTCACTATATTAATGAAGGTGGGAATCTATAGAAAATAATTTTTTTCCTTCAAAAGGTTAATTGTCCACATAGCAAACATAAGTGTTTATAATGCAATTACACACACCTGCCATGATTATGTGATAGAGAAGAATCTTTTTTCTATATCTAGACTGCAATGTTTCAGAGAACACTTTTGTAATTTTTTAATGAAAGAAATTATGAATCCAATAATGAAAGGTTCACGTAGATATGTTTGTCATATCATTAACCTTTGTGAGCAAGATGGAATAAAATTCCTTGATAAGCATTTGCAACAAAAATGGTTTATAAATTTTGAATTAAAAAAATATTTTAAAAAAATACCATTTACTTAGCTGTTGTTATGGATCCTTGGATAAAAAATGGATAATTTATATAAAATACTTATGGATTTTTCTAACAATATGCGTTATCAACATGATTTTGATTATTCAATAAAGGCTTAATTGCGAATATACCCCCTGTGGTATCATCCAATTGCGAATAGACCCCTCAGTTCTATTTTTGCGAATAGAACCATTGAGTGAATTTTTTCGACTCTTAAAACCATTAAAAATTATTAGACCCTCTATACTTCTATTGGTGAGGAAAGACCATCAATTGCTGACTTTATTGACTTTTAAAAGAGGCAAAAATATTCACTAAAGGGGCCTATTGGCGAGGATATACCACCTGCATTATTCGCACCTGGGCCAATACTATAGAGGGCCTATTCACCACGAATAGAACTATAGGATGACCATTCGCAATTGAGTGATACTAAAAGGGGTCAATTCGCAATTAACCCTACAATTAAAGAGATTAAAACAACTCTAGAAAATATGTACTATTTTTGTAATAATCCAAGAAACTGTCCCACATCAAGAAACTGATAAGAGTTTAAGAGGGCTTAAATGATGGGCCTTGAGAGTTAAGTGCAACATTGACTAGTCAATTTAGCAATGGATTGAATCAAATCACATGTTGCACTCAATAAGTCTAGGACTTTACGTCGTGCCTACGGGATCCCATATCCGGAGAGTGACAAATGGTATCAAAGCAATTTGCCGGATGGATGTGTCGAGCTAAGTGTTATGCGAGGCTAAATACTATATCGCATGAGTCAGTGGGCGCCACCTCTAGAACCTGTAGGAGCCACCTTTAGAGTTCACATCGCCTGACAATGATGCTAAGATGAATTATTATCATGCTGCGACGACGACGTCAGATATTTAACGTGGGGGTGATTGTGATATCCAACTAATTTTCCCACATCGGGAAAATAAACAGAGTTTACATAGCATCAATGATGGGTCATGGAGTTCAAGTGTAGCATTGACCAGCCAATTTTAGCAGTGGTTTGAGTCAAACAATACACTACACTCGGTGGTGTTAGCATGATATGCCCTAGAAAACAATCATAGGGGTGATTATGTTTAGTTTATATTTATGTGTTATTCGGTCCGTCTTATACTTCTATGAATAATGTGTTATTCAGTCCCTTAAATAAATCACTTGTTATGGATCATTAAGTATGTGACTTGAATGTGAAACTCTGTAATTAGATTGTGATATTATTCTAAATAGTCCTTGTCTTTTATCATTGATTGGGACGCTAATGATTTTATAAACAGCATGTGGATTGATTGATGATCATGTTTCGCGGATCATGGATATAAGATATCAAGTCAATCACAGGTATATGTTGGTGAACATGATATTGGACCGACCCACTATGAAATATTACATGGATTATTTGTGTCATCAATATGTTTCATACAATGGTTATGTTCGGTCTTTTGACCTGAGACCATCATGGTTTTCTACATGAGAATTGTATACTTTGATGTTACCAAATATTTTCCTTGGCAGGGTAACAATAAAGGTATTAGTCCGATATGCTATGAATCATGCAGAGGGATGTGAATGGTCAAGATAGAATTTGTCTCTCTCATATAAATGAGAGTATGATATCTCTGGACGCCTCAAAAAAGATACACTGAGAAAGTGCATGGACATACCTAGCTAGTTGATAGTCAACTATTGAGAAGTCAATCTAATTTCAAGTGCGAGAAATTAAAAGTTGAACTGTACAAGGGTGACACGTTTCTTGCCTTGAGTTCAATCAAGATATCTAGTAATGAAGAGAAACATATGTCCATTGTGGACTAGATTTCATCTGAGATGAAATTTACGTGATTTGGGTAGTCCTAATGTCTTGTTAGGGTCCACTTATGACTTGTGGGCCAAAAAGTATTTGGGCCCACTGCTAACATCATATAAACCTAATGGGTCGCAAACAAGAATATGTTGGAACGCTATTGAGAAAGCCCGCATAAATTAAGTCATATAGAGATATGATTAGATGTGAGGCAATCGGGTAATCAGATAATGAATGATTTGACAATCTCGGTTAATTGATCTAAATCGAGTAATCCGATAATGAATGATTTGATAAATCTCAGTTAATTGATCTGAATATATTTGATCAATCACGTTTGGAAAAAATACTAACCAAGTTCAATGAACCTATCTCCTAACAATCAATTGATGTGATCAATCACGGTTTAAAGATATGATTTGATTTGAATAAATCTTTTTGAGAAACCGTCTGATTGTAAACTTGATCTCTTTCTGATTTGAGAAACCACCTCAAAGCCCTATAAAAGAGAGCATAAGATGGACTTTTGGAATCACCCCCAATCCAGCTTCTGAAATCGTGAGGGAGAGAGAGGAAACTCCAGAGACCGCCGTCTTCGCGGTGCTAGCACACCAACGAGCGAAGTTCCAACAAGTTCGTGTGGATACAAATAGAGGCATCGTTACGATTGCTGCGCAACATCTCCACGGGTACGCAAATTTTTGTTACTCATCTGCACGCCTCAGGTGATCTTTTATCTTGGATCTTCTTCTACGTATGGATCTTAGGATGTAGGTGGATAAAAATCTATTTTTTTCATACTTGTTAGCTTTCCTACTTCCCTTCAGAATTATCATTACATGAAATATGCTAGTTTAATTATAAGATTTCTACCATTGTTTATGTTAATAATTTTATAATAATATGATTTAGTAAGAATTAACAGTTATTATTCCCTCATGGGTATATATGTACTCTAATTATTTTATATTAAATCACTTTTCTTGTATTTTACAGACCAGTAATATTTGTATCTTCATTTCTTACAGAGAAATGTCAATAGCTTCAATCAAGTGTGCGTTGATGATTTAATAATACGAACTTCAATTTTATCATGTCTAGTGCTCAGGATGACATGTATATGTAGCTACACACACATACATGAGCATTCCAAGAGTAGGCTTGCGCGTACATCTGCGCGTGCAAGCATGCATACATTCATGCAAACAAACACATGCCCACACTCCAACGTAAATACACACTGGATATGAATTGCTATCTAAATTTGCAAAATGAGCTACGGAGAGATATAATTGGCGAGCCCCACAAGTTCTGAATGGTTCTCACCACTAGTCTCTCTCATGTTGGCTCATTTAGAAAAATATAATGCCATTTCATACCCATTACACACTATAAAAGACACATATATGTGCATGTGAAGGGGTACACACACATACATATTATAGGAATTGGTGATGAGATGATAACTCATTTTGTTAAATGAGGTAGCAAGAAACAATCAAGTGGTGACTGGTGAGGCCCACCATACTAACCACATCGGAACTACATCTTAACTCAAAATAAGTATTTTGCTAAATGATGTGACAACTAATATTCCGTATGATTGTTTTAATAAGCGGCTTGACTGCTTTTTGCTAAATGATGTAACAACCGATATTCAGTATCATTGTTCTAACGGGTGGCCTGACCCGCGGCACAGCAACAGAAAGGTCCAAATATCTTGATCAGTGACTTCCCCTATTAATCATTCAGGGCACACAGCGGGTGCGACAAAGTGACGTTTCGGCTTTCAAGTAAGCACATTATGAAAATGTGTTGGCCGCAATTACATGTAGGCCCCAGGTTTTAAGTTGGCCGTAACACACCTTAATTTGCACCCAAAACATAAAAAAGTTGAATAATTTGAAAATTTTCATCTTCCCCCTCCATTATCCTCTCTCTCCACTTGTGCCTCCTTTGATACCTCACTCAATCCCACCCAATTTCCTCTCTTTATTGATCCCCAGTCTACTCCTTTTGTCACTCACGAAAAGTTTCTCTCTTAACAGTTTCTCCTCTGTGATGATTCTAGACATCATAGCTGATTCTAGACAGCATAGCTAACCCAGTGCCAACGATCGTCAAAGCTTCTCCAACAACCTCCAATACTTCTAGAAAGGTAACAACTATTTATTTTTTATATTTTCATCGTTACCCTCGATATTTTTACCCCAAAAATTCATTTCTCCATCTCTCTCTTTTTCTGTTGGTTTTTTTAATAATATTTTATAGTTTTACTAATTTTATTTATTTCTGCATTTTTATTAGGTTTAAGCATTCTTTAAAAGAATCCCATTACATAACTCGTTATTGTGCGTTATGTAACCTAATAGACTTTACACGTCGTCTAACCTTTTGATATAACACCGACACATCATAAGTCTATATAATTATGATTATGTCAATATAACTTACATTATTTCAAATTAACATCCGTTATCTCACTATAACTTACGTTATTTCCATATAATTTATTATAGAGATCTAAGAGTATTTCCTTTTTTATTTTTTATTTTGATTTAAACTTGAATTGAACTGCATGTGTTTTTGAATTGGTTTTTAAGCATTTATGACTTATTTTGAGAAATTATGATGATATATTTGGTAATCATGATCTTATATTTCAAAACTGTGATGATTCTTATTATTAAACAAATTTTGAGAATGCTTTCTTTATTAAATATTTAAATAAATAATAAAACATGTAACCTACTTATTATTTTGTTTTGCGTAGTACGTTAAGGCCAGCATTATATTATATGTGATCATTATTTTCAACATTGGGTTTAAGTATTTAGCATCAAATAAATAAAATGCAATCGAACCAGGTGGCGCTTAGATGCATGCCCAGGTAATTCGGCATTGGGCTCGGAGTCCAACACTTTCTACAACATTAGCAAGTTTACCTATATACATGAGTAAATGGGGTTAGTGTATCCACCATAACATTGGTTGGTGATCGCTAACGTGGCAGATATCTAAGCCATTAAATTCATTATTTAGTATCAAACAATAAAATGCAAACCTCCTAGACATGCACCTTAAGCACATGCCCAGGTGCCTAAGCATTGGGTTCAGAGCCTAACATTTTCTAAAACATTATTAAGTAATACCTATATATGAGTAAATGGGGTTGGTGTATCACTCCATAATGTTAGCTAGCATACTGCTAACATGGAACATATCTAAGCCATTAAATATGACCAAGGATATTGATGATCTAGGTTATAATGTTTGAATGGGTGCCACGTCAATGACACACCAATCAGCATCATGAAAGGATACACCGACATTCAATTACTCTCTTTGTGTGAATGTATATACACACAAATGCATGCAAACATATATTTTGAGCTTGAATCCCTTGTTCATGACTTGTATTTTTCAATAGTTTGATCATGCTACTCTGGTCTAACTTCAACCAAACACTCGATGTATGTTCGATAAAAGTTTAAACCACAAGGAATTTCTAGAAATTATCCCCCACCAAAATTCAGTTCCCTCTTTAGGCCTCTCAAATCAATGATTAGATCTTTACCCCTTTTACATTCATACTAATATATATA
>JBAKGM010000412.1:8096387-8113155 GCA_037177215.1 Asparagus racemosus | reverse complement strand
CTCTAGGCGAGCTTCGGGCGAGCTCAGCCTTTGGGCGAGTTCAGCCTCTAGGCGAGCTCAGCCTCTAGGCGAGCTTCGGGCGAGCTCAGCCTTTGGGCGAGTTCAGCCTCTAGGCGAGCTCAGCCTCTAGGCGAGCTTCAGGCAAGCTCAGCCTTTGGGCGAGTTCAGCCTCTAGGCGAGCTCAGCCTCCAGGCGAGCTTGAATCTGACTCAGTTGGTGGTAAGCTTGTGCTGGTGAGCTACTTGTGCAGGCGACCCCTTTTTGGGCGAGCTCTACGCGTTCTGGCGAGTCCCGAGCTGGCGCTTGGGAGAGTTCGACTCTCAGGCGAGAAGTCTAGTGCAGGCGAGCCTTCTGGGCGAGGCGAGCATTTTTTATCGCCTACAGACTTATGTAGCTTGCAACTTCCATCTGCCTGGAATGAGGTTTTCTACCATGGTTAGAACACTTTGGGGGCTCCGCAAGAGGATGCACAGGGTTCATTATCACCCCCCAAGCGACCAGTGCTCAGAGTCTCCTGATGTTTGCTGATCAAGTCTACTGAAATTTGATGGCCGCATCATCAGAGATCACGTCGCCAGAGGTGACATTATCAAAAGCCATATTGTGGGATGCCACATCGTTGAAGGTGTAATGTTAACTCAACAAAGCACATTTTTCTTGCGTCCCTTGGGAAACAGGAAGTATGCTCCATTAGTAGTATCTTTCAATGTGCACCCTTGTGGATGCCACTAAAGGTCGCCGAAGCTCTCTAAGTTGCATAGGCTGTGATCTTGGATTGTGAGATGACCTTGATGGTTAGCTTGTAGATGTCGAGTTAGCTCAACTTCATCAGGAGCTTGAGCAAGCTAGGGAGATGCATGCGGCTAAGGGAAAGTAGATTCAAGAACTTCAAGCACAATTAGGGAGCACTTCGGTTCCTTCTGATGAGGAATTGCAACAACGAGCTAAAGCCAAGGTGGAAGAGCTTCATCAAGCTGAGCTAGAGGAGAAGGATAAGGCTTTGCGCTCTTTGCTCAAGTAGTAGAGGGAAAGACCATGCATCCTCTCAACTTTTCTTCTGCTCTTTTACATTTTTGTTGAGGTATCAATTATCTTTTGTTTGTAAATGTCCGATCGATCAAGGAAGTTCCCTTCCTCATAGCAAATGACTTTTCTTGAGCTGCTTTAGCATTTGCTTCCGCATATAGATTAGGGGCTAATTAAACTGAACTATGATGAGTCAAATTAAATTGATGCCTAACCCATATTGGAGAGTCTGCCGGTAGTTTAGCTCAAATTTGTTGGAGATGTATTATTAACACAATGAATTGAATATCATATAGAGCTTGCAAAAACTCTTCAAGTCTCGTTCGGATAAGAACTCACGATCGCATAAGCGAACAAGACCTTCAGTCAGAGGTGTAATGTTAACTTGACCTTTAGATACTAGTCATCACTCTTTGTTGTGATGAAGATGGCGTGAGATATGATTGGAGCATTTTCTACTTGTTCTCTGTGTGGGGTTTGTCACTATTCATTGATGTAGGCCCTGAGAAGGCATTAGTTGGAAGTGATTTGTAGTTAGAGATTTAGTGTTAACATGCCACATAGCTTGATCGAAATTAGAGTACTTTGATTGGGACCCTGAGGTCTCGATCCGAGCCTGCGTCTTTGATGAGATGGCTATTCTCCATGATCTATAAGTTAAGATGACAAAAAATTGGTGGAATTATTCGGTTTGAAGTGTATTGTTAACTTACTGAAAATAGGTTCTCCCTAAGCTCGTTAATGTGGGTTGCATGGAGATGCAGTTGGAAGTGCTTCGCCAAAGATATATTGTTAACCTAGCGAGTGATACTTGGAGTGTTTGACTTCTAGGTAGGGAGACTATTGCTAATGCAGTTCATTTGATTTAGACTTCCCACAAATTGGTCCTCCTCAAAATTCATTGATGCAAAATCCAGGAGGGTATCAGTTGTCGATAGTCTACAGTTAGAGGTTTAGTAACTTGCTGCCTGTTGGGGTTGGATCATTTGGATTTGAACTCCTTGAGTTCATGTTGAGCTATGACCATCGATGGTGCTTGTCGTCATGGTGATGATGAGGACTACCCTTGCAATCCTTTAGGAACTCAGGGTTCAATAGAGGTTTATTGTTAACTAATCGAAAGAGGGCCTTTTTAAAAGCATATTGGCCGAGATGATGTGGGGCACTACACAACATGGATCATTGCTGGATTATTCACGACCTGCCTCTCCACGAGGTAGTGGTTGAAGTTATCTTTAGAGATTTAATGTTAACGTGACGAAGAGAAAATGGGCTACTTTGTGGTCTATTAATGGAGATCATCAAGCGCATGATGCAAAGTAGGCCGCCATCGTGCAACATCAAGCTTAATCCATATTTTAAAGAATCTAAATAGTTTTTTCCCTTTCACTGCATCATTACAAATTGTTATCAAAGCTGGAGAATAGTCAGAAGAACTTGGATGCAAGAATTCAACATGACTAGAGATATAGTTGTTTATCCAAGTATCAGAAACCAAAGCTCTATCAAATCTACTCCATACCCTATTATTAAGGTTCCGCTTGTTTGTCCATGTATAAAAAGATCCAGATGAGTAGAAATAAGAGAGATAGTAGTGATAGATGAAAGCTTGAAAGTCTCTATTATTTGCATCATTAAGCAATGTCCTCCCCTACCCCCACCCCGCTTGTGCCCTGCGCCCAAAAAAAACTTTTTATCATTATTGAGCATAGCATTAAAATCTCCACCTAAAAACCATGAAGCATTACCAATAGAAGTGTTTAAGTGAGAAAGCTCCCCCCCTCCCCTAAATCTTTTCGAGCATCAATGTGATTAAAACCATAAATAAATGAGATGTAACAAGATAACCTATCATCCATTATTTTGATAGAATATGTAAACTACTAAGCAGACATGTGCATAAGTTGAACATCAAGCAAACTAAGATCCCGCATAATCTACATTCTAACATTATTTGCATAGCCAACATTAGAGAGCTAACTCCCCCCAGAAGCAACTTCTCGGCAATAATAGGCAATTTAGCTCCATTTAGTCTTGTCTCAATTAAATCAAGATAGGATGTATGATACAGAGATATGTAATGTTTGACTATATGATGTTTTTGGGATTTATTAAATCCCCTAACAATCTAGAATGAAAAAATCATTGATTTCTTCCCTTGTAAACGGTAGAAGGATCAACGTTAAATACCTAATACCGAATGAATAAGAGAAGTAAATTGGTTGACTTGAGCAGAGTTACCATCGAGTACAAATTTCTTTTTGGACTTCCTTCTAACCACTGGTATCCAAGCTGAATTATTTTGAGCACCATTAGCATTAAAGATAGAAATAACACTTTCCTAAAAGTTTGAATATGCACAACATGCACAGGTGGACCTTCTCCTTTGTTGCTAGTAGGATTAGCTCCATCTATAGGAGATTTCTCTATATGTGATTGTTGGGGGGGGGAAGATGAATGCCTCAGATTATATTAGGGGGTTATAAGCTTTCTCAATATTATTCACTGAAATCTCATCATTAGAATTAGCAACCATAGCTTTAGGATCAGAAGGGGAACCTTGGACCCATTTATGCACCATTGGACTTCTCTTACAAAAGTTAGTATTATGACTAACATGCTTGCAATAATCACACCATTTAGGCTTTAGTTCATATGCAATCTTTTGTGTATAACTCTTCCCTCCAGGACCTTGAATAGAGATTTGATCAGGAAGTGTAGATGGCGTTTTAACCTCTACTAAGACCCTAGCATAGGCAAGATGTTGCCTAGTTGTAGTGAGCTTTTTCGTAGTTATTGGGTGGCCAATTATGCTTGCAATTTTTTTGAATGCATTTAGTATTCCAGAGATTAATCCTTACATTTGGAAATTGTACGCATATTGGGTATTTGCAGTCATTGGGTTTGTCAAACTCTTCATCAATCGCCCCTGGCTTTAATAAGATAGGTCTAGAGCCAAAGAACCATGGTCCTATTGCAAGAACACCACCCACATCATTTTTTACACTTGAATTTGAATAAGAATAAACTAGCCTTGAGTAAGCAACTTCAGGAATGACAATATTGGCCCAAAGTTTTTGAACATAAGTTTTCATTACTTTGAATTTTGCATTTAACCCGATGACATAGCCAACCAAGGAGAATTCTCATAGTGAAGTACCATCTATCCATTCTCCATCACTAAAAGGGACATCATGTTGAATGGAAGGGGACAAAATTCAAATCCAAGCCAGATCCTATCTTTTGATTATCAACAAAGAAAGTAACCCAACTTTTTTGAGTTGTCGTATTCTGCAAATGAGAATAAGATTTAGCATGAGTAGGAGAATTAGGACATAAGCTATCTATCACGTCCACAAGATCATCCTTAGTAGTATTCATATTAGCATAATTTAACATCTTAGAATGACTATCATGAGTAACATCCTCAGATTGAGGTTCACCAGGAGCTTTCTCAAGCCTAAGTGAAGATTTTTTAGAACCATTAACACGTTCAACCCTAGATACAGATTCTTCTATATGAGATGTAGCTGAAGAAGGAAAAAAGATTTCATCCTCTCCATCCTCCATATCAGCCCAAGACACTCTAAAAGTATATTGTTTAGTTTGAACAATAAGAGGAGACTTACTTAGATCTCTCACTTGAAACCCAGTAGGGTTAGGATTCGATTGAGTAAATAATGTGAATAAAAGACTAGTATTTAAAGATATCGATCCATGAGGAACGAGAGTATCAAAAAGAGTAATCTAAATGGATTCTTGAAATGTGTAGGAATAAAGAATGAGAATGGTGTGTTTTGGGTAGAGGGTTTTGTCACACAAATGAAAGGCTAAAACAAGAGGGAAGAAAGAGAGAAGGAAAAGATAATTAAAAAGAAAACAAAGAGAAGACTCAAAATAAGAAATTAAAATAAGAAACAATTGAAAAGATGGAAGAAACCAAGAGAGAATACTAGGAATCTAGGATTGAATTTACTAGTTCAATTAGAAATTAAGAACTATTCTCTTTTAACTCTCATATTACTTTGGAATTCTTATGCATAGACTATCAAGTTGCTCAAAATGAGCATCACCTTTCAAATTCACATACAAGAAATATTACCATTCATGAAAAGAAATAAACAACTAGATAGTAACCCTAAAATTGAATATACAATCTATCAAATCACTCAAGAAAAATATATACTATCAAACTCTTTTTCTATAAATTAGTTCTCTAGTTGATTATCCTAATTATGATCATTTTAAGTACAAAGAGAGCAATTTAAAAACACAAAGAGAAATTAAACTAATTTCATCTAATCTTAGATTTCCTACATAAATTAGCTGCTCATATTACAGAATAAAATCAAAGAAAGAAAATTTATACTAGAAAACATTAAAGACAAGAAGTAAATCTAAACTACAAAGCAAAAAAAGAAAGAAAGAACATCTACAAACACTACAAAACATTAGGTCTTTAATGAAGGGATTTATTTCCCTTCGTTGAAGAGCAGAAAACCATCGTTATTGTATGCCAACAACAGGAAAAAAAATCCTTTTATGGTCTGTCATATTAGCCTCCTTCACTAAAGTGTCACAAAGGTTATAGTTCCCGTCGTTATAGAGTCTACAATGACGGAACATATTACCATCGTTCACATATCTAACGATAATTATCACCGTTGATACCATTAGTGACAGAAACTTTTCCCATTGTTACTGTAAAATGACGGTTTTCCATTCTCATTGTTGTTGTGTAATGGTGGTTTTTCACTCTCGTTGTTATTGTGTAATAATGGGTGAAAACCCCGTCGTTGAAGACTAACTAATGATGGTTGGACACCATCGTAAAAGTCCTCATGGTGGGTAATTAGTAACCCATCAATGATGGTGCTTTCCCTTCATTGATGTGCTAAATACGATTTACAAAACCGTCATTGAAGTCTACAAATTACTAATACACATTAATGATAATTTTTCCATTCATAGGCTACTATTGTAGAAATCCATCATATTATTCTCAATCTGACAATAAGATTCACAACACAATTATATTGAAAATACCCAATAATAAAATAAAAGGGAAAACAAAAATTTCATTATTAGTAACATCAATAAATAAAATTCCATCATCCTGAAATGTTCAATACTAACAACAAGAGCTAATATCCCAATTGTTCCAAAGAAAAATACGTGAAACTGTCTAAAGCAAAATAAAATAAAAGTCTGGGAAAGACACATCCTTTCATCTCTAATCAATGTCAAAAAGAAGCCTCAAGCTACCCCCTCTCCTAATCTTTAATAACCTGAAAAATAAAAAATTAACATAATTAAGAAATATCAATTAAGCAAATATTGTCTTATTAAGTAAAAATCACATTTACTCCCATCAAAGTTGTCAATCATAAAAGTATAAAAGAGATTTTACAGAAATAATTACCTAGTCCTGCACATCTTCTCGAGTTTGAGGAGTCGATGAAGTATTAGATTGTTGCCTTAAAAAAGTTCATGCATAGCTTTCACTTGTGACTCTAAGTCAAACATCTTTTGTTGCTGCTGTTGTTGTTATTGTTGTTGTCCTTGCTCATCTAAGCATTGTTGAAGCAACTAGTTCTTTCTCTTTTCTTCTATAACCCGTGTTTTCGACTAGGAAGTAGTCCTCTCAAGTCCTTCAACGTAGTCCTGCCACCATATATAGTAATGTGACCATGTGATTGCTTCCCCCAAATTTTCCCAATTACCTCAATGCCTGAAAGTGAAGGGTTTGCTTGTTTGACTTGCATGATTTTATCCTATGACAATTAAATTCATATGTCAATACTATATAAAGCATCATTATTAAACTTAAATATATGTTCTACTTGCATATTTATCTTGATCCCAAGCATCTGGCATTTCATTAGCTTTCTTTCGCGTTTATGGAACATTTTTGCCACATTGGGTGGATTTCCTGACTTGCCGCCCTTATTCAAATATTAAATAAAAAGGATTACAACATCAAACTAAAACCCAAGTAGTCTTAAGCAAATAGGAAATTAGTTTTGAGTGCGTACCGGTTCCCATGCAATTTGTCTAAATGGTTTACTAACCTTGTGGTGTAGCATCTTTCTTTTACCTCTGTTAAGTGTATTTTATTGGCTTGCTTTCCATACATCAAGATTAAAAGAGTTTTCGATAATCCAACAATATACAAGGAACAAAGTAAATAAAAGTAGAAGAATAATACCTAAAATTTTGAACGAAAATAATGTTCCTTAACTAGCCAATCCTAGTAATCATCATTCACACCTGCAGGTTTATTTCTAAGTGCAACTTGCAATGATTTTCTTTCACATATTTCTTGTGCATCTCACCACGCCACTTATTCCGCAAATCACACACGTGTCCCATTATTGAATCTTGCTTTTGCTCCATGTCCTCGGCATCAAATTTGAATCAGAATTTAATTTATAAGAATTAAAGACCAATTGAAAATTTTAATTTTCAAAGTACCGTAACGGATGCCCACATATGATCTTTATTTTGTTGTGGTATTTTGGCCCAATTGTCCACAGCTCCCAGGTAAATATTTATATCACGAATAATAATGCCAAGATATCATGAAAAGAATGGTTCAATAGCTCTATTCTGATAAAAAGTAACCATCTTTTCCCCCCCTGCGGCAAATTATTCAACTTTGGACACTTATTACTACCATGTGGTGGATTTTTCTTCTCTTGAGGAGTATCAATTGCATACGTCATATCATATGTTAGAATCAAGACATCGTGAAAAAATCTTGTTGCTATTTAGCAACAGCAGTATTCTCCAGCAACAGCAAATTGATGTTGTTTATCCGACAGCAACAGTAGCCCCTAGCAGCTACAACAGTAGTAGCAGCCCCCTAGTAGCAGCAGCCAATTGCTGATGTATGTTCGGCAAACTATTGTTGTTTAGTAGTAGTAGCCCCCAATAGCTGCAAACTCTTGCTGCTACTGTCCAATGTAATTAATAAAAATATACCTTCTTGTCGAGATTCATTTAGTATTGCATCATCATTTTGAACTCGATCATTATTTGATTCTGCAAAAATTCAGCAATTATTAATCCAATCATAGAAAACAAATTGAAAGGTAAAAGGAAATAATAACAAATTTTAAGTCCTATAAACTTGCTGAAGCATCATTCTCTTCATTGTTAGTATTTCTACTTCTCCGGCGGTTTTGTGCAAAATTCTCCTCTTCAAAGTTTCTGAATCAACGCCAAAATTTGCAACCATATTTTGATCTTGTATTGGATTTGTAATATTCAAAGCCTTGTTAAGACAAGTACGAAGTTGTTCCCTACTTAATGAATTTCCTGCAAGTGTTTGAAATTGCTTTTTTTAATGTCCTGGGTGCTAGAAATTGTGTTTTTTTTACTTTTGGAAGTGACTTCTTGAGTTTTCATTTTCCTGCTATGAAAAGTAATTTAAGTATGATTTTATACACTATGTATGAAACAAATGTTAAAAGAGAAATGAATAAAAGAAAAAGAAATCATGAATGTCAATCATAATAATAAATACATAGTGCATTAATGTAGGACTTGCTACAATATCAAAGCCACATTCGAACTAGGAAGAAAAGAAACATTATAAGTCTTTTCGAACTAGGAAGAAAAGAAATATTATAGGTCTTAACAAAAAGGAATAATTATAGTAAGATACAACTTAAAACTTATCTCAGTAACACAATGTTATTTGAGTCCTATTCTTTGATGAAAGCATCCTAATCCTCTAGTTTAGTCTTTTTCCTCTTTTTTGAAGTTGAGGCCAAATTCACAAAAATTGGATTAATATCGCTCCTCCTCAAATTGATATCATCATCTACCAATAAGGTTGGTGTAGTAGCCTGAGCATCAAATGATTCTTCTTACAAATATGATACAACTCCATCGTATAATATCTCACAATCATCTTTGTCTAGTTGCATATCATAGGAATCATGAGGTTGTGATTTAAGAACTACATGCTAACCTATGTTGGCAATATCCTCAACATAAGAAACTTGTGATGCTTGGCTAGCAAGTATAAACTGGTCATTCATCTTTAGCAAGTGTTGGCAATTAATACTAATAAATCCATATTTATCTACTTTGAATGTGGTCTCTTTGCCTTTGCTGTGCACATCCCACCACTTACAACAAAATAGAACAACAAATCTTCCACCAAGATACTCTAATTCAACAACTTCAACCAAAACACTATAGTAATCTATATCTCCATCATCACCAGCATCACCAACAACTGCAAACCTGCTATTTTGAGTTGACAAACAATTATCTCTATAAAATTGATGTCCATTTATGACAAATCCAGTAAAACATTGACAATCTTACTTGGACCAGGAGATAATGAAAGTAATTCATCATCTTCTCGACAACTCTCATAAACCTATACAAAACCAATGTATGATCAAGACATGGAAAATGTAATAAAATGAGTCAAAAAGAAAAAAAAATATAACACAAGATATTTACTAGAGATTGAAACCACTCGATAAAGTACGTATCCCAATCTTCATCATCATACTAATTTGTGAGTTCTCTCACGAATTTATTGTAGTCCCTACATTAAAATATCATATTTTTAATGTTGACTAACTATAGTAAATTTATTAATAGAATCTTAAATATTTAGTGACTTACTCAATGTGTGGTTGCACTTCATCATAATTCTTTAGAACATAAATATGAGCTTGCAACCACTCACGTTCATCAAGATAGCGGGCAGTACCTGCATCTAATGTCTACCCACTATGTCTGAAAATAGATAGTCCTTCATGACATTCTCGATCACCATCTTCATAATTTCTTTCAAGGTGATTAAAGTTTGTCTCGAAGCCTTTTAGATACCTTGAGCAAAGAGTCATACATTCATCTGCTATATATCCTTCGGCAATTGACCCTTCTGGACATGCGCTATTTATGATATATGACTTATAAGTATAAAGTTGATGCTCCACTAGATACATCCATCAAAATTGAATAGGCCCACCAAGTATGACTTCAGAAGCTAAATGAACTGCTAAATGCAGCATAACATCAAAAATTGAAGGTAGAAAACTCTTCTCAAGCTTACATAACGTAAGTGGAATCTGCTCATCAATTTGCTTTAGTTCATCCACTCTTTATGTCTTGGCACATGATATAGTGAAGAATATGGAACGTTTAATAATTGGTTCACACACTTTTGCAGGAAGAAGGCCATGAATCTATACAGGAATCAAGCACTACAAACGAATGTGACAATCGTGACTCTTTAACCCTAAAATCTTATGCTCTTTACGGTTTACACATTGCGAAATATTGGACAAAATTCTATCTGGAACTTTTAACTCCTTTAGAATTCGACAAAATTTGTTTTGCTCCTCTTGGAATAAAGTATAACAAGCTGCTGGTATCACAAATTTATCTCCTCTCTGGATCGGATGTAACTCCGATTTTAAACACATTGCTTGTAAATCGAGATGGGCTTTGATACTATTCTCTGTCTTTCCTTTAATGTTCATGATTGTTCCCAGCAAACTATCACAATTATTCTTCTCAATATGCAAGAAATCTAAATTATGTAGCAACAAGAGGGTTCACCAATATGACAAACAAAAAATACTTTTCTTATTCCAATTATCTCCCCGTCTTTCATGTGATATTTTTAGTTTCTTCTTAAGATGATTGGTCAAGGTGATCCCTGTAAGATCTTCCACCATCTTAAGGATATCATCTCCGGTCAGCTTCGGCGCTCCAAACCCTCGCTCCCTTGTGCCATCAAATGATTTTTATCCTTTCTCCAATTGTGATCTTCATCAAGATAGCGACAAATGTCCCATATAGCTCTGCTTGCCTCCATTAGATAATCTGATAGAGTAAGTGTGCTTATTACAACAAGGACATGCTAATTTCTCCTTAGTGCTCCATCCAGATAAAGTTGCATATGCAGGAAAATCATTAATAGTCTAAATGAGTGTTGCACGTAAAGTGAAATTCTGTCTCAGAGATACATCACATGTTCAAACGTCTGAGGCCCACAACTCCTTTAGTTCTTCTATCAAAGGTTGTAAGTAGGTGTCAATGGCATCTCCTGGACCATTTGGACCAGGAATGAGCATAGATAAATAAAATTGGAATGCTTCGTGCAAATCCATGGGGGTAAGTTATATGGTACAAGTAAAACATGCCATATGCTATATGAAACTTTTAAATTTGTGAAAGGCTAGAAACTATCGCTTGCAAGCCCAAGCCTAACATTTTGGGGCTCTGAGGCAAAGCTTTAATGTAGCTCATTAAAGTTTTTCCAAGCCTCAGAGTCAGCTGGATGCCTCACCACTCCATCCTCAACTTGTCTTTCATGGTGCCATCTCATATCAGAAGCTGTCTTGGAAGACATGTAAAGCCTTTGCAATCACGACTTAAGAGGAAAGTATCGCAATGTCATTTTTGGTTTTTTTACCACTTGCCTTGCACTCGATCTCTTTTCCATGTTTATCAAGCTTCCACCTAGAAGCACTACATCTCTGACACGTATCAAGACCCTCTTCACTCTTCCAAAACAACATGTAAGAGAATGGACACACATCAATTTTTTCATATGACAGGCCAAGATCTCCAATCAACTTTTTGGCCTCATCGTACGAATTAGGCAATGTTGATTCCCCTGGCAATAGCTCCTCATTCAAAAACTGGAGCAACATCGTGAATGATTTGTTGCTCCACCTATTTAGGCTCTTTATGTGAAGTAGTTTCACTAAAGCAGATAACTTTAAACATTTAGAGCCTTCATACAAAGATTTCTCAGAGTCACCTAAAAGATTGCAGATAAAATCCAAACACAGCCTAGGGAAAATTGCTTCTCACGTTTTCTTTTATTTCTTGCCCTTTTTTTTGGGTTAGTAAGCGAGGCCTAAACCCATAAAGGGAAAAAAAAGTTAAGACAGCAAAATAGGAAATATTTACGAGGACTCATCTGATTTAAGGGGCTTAATAGCAATTTCGGTGGTTTGAGGGACTAATTCAAAATATTTAAGAAGTAAGGGACTAGTATAAACAAAAACCCAAAAAAATCAACACGTATGCGTAGGGCTAAAGTTCGAGGGGAGTACAAACCTTTTCCCCCAACTTTTTAAACGACGAAAAAAATTACTTCTACAATCGTACATTGCTCATCCTTATATCAAAGTAAATGCGGTTCAACTTCCATATCGTCGTTCCGAAAACCTTCAGGGCTTCTTCAGTATACAAAGTGGGTTTACATCCGAAGTTGGACTTGTAAATGGCAGTTTTTAGCCCACATGAAAACGGGCTGAGCTCATGTTAAGAGGGCTTCGGCCTTACGTGTTAAGAGGGCTTGCGTGTTACATGGTGAGAGTTTAGAATGTCCATTCTCGGCCTTGATTGATTGCTGTCCCAGTTCCCAAGGCTGTGATGAAGCACATTTTGCTATGTTCAGAAATCATTATCCAAATTAAAAGTTTGCTCATAACTACGTGAGATAGAATCTTCATAACATTGATTTATTATTTTAGATCAAGCAAAAAATAAAATTTTGGTCAATAATGCACATCATACATAACATGCCTGCCACATTTATTTTTCATTTTCTTTGAAAAATGTATTTGTGTGCTAGACTTTTCGTCTGGACGAGTCATCTTAACCTTTTTCCTTTTTGTAACTTCTTTGTTTACGAAATTAAGATTGTTTAACTGACTTCACTTCGTGTATGCACTTTTGCATTTGGCAAAGGGTAAATTACACTAAATCCCCAAGAATTTTCGGCGTTTTGCAGTAAATCCTAAATAACTTTCAAAATTGCAGTAAGCCCTCCACAACTTTCACAGAAAAAACCCCAGCAGCATTTGGGTAAATTACACTAAATACCCGATAAGTTCAAAAATGCCATTTTATGTTGTTTTCTTCCCTAGTTTATGCGGATTATTTGCAAAATGCGGAAACTTATTGGGGGGTTTTCTGCAATTCAAAAAATTTATTGAGGGTTTAGTGTGATTTTGAAAGTTAATGAGTGTTTACTGCAAAATGCTGAAAGTTCTTGGGGGTTTACTGTAATTTAACCTTTGACAAATTATAAAGAAATTAACTCTTTAGCTCCTTACAGACAACACTAGCAACATTTTGATCCCTAAGGAGCCTAACCAAAAAAGAAAAGGGGAAAAAAATCAACTATAACGACTTGTTGCCAACAAAATTATAGTCACCTATGAGCTTGCGGCCTCTCTAAGCTATATACACCGTGCAATCCAAAAACGCCCACAGTATATATTACGAACATTTATCATAATAAACAAGCTTCCCCAAGAATTCATTGTCCAAGAGTACGTAATACTGATGTGGTTTTGTTGTCTGTTGCTAACAAAACTATCAAAGAACTAATTCACAGATAATGACAAGGGACATAAACTTTACCTGAACTTGCAAGATTCCCTTTCATACGTTTCCCCTAATAAATGGAATAATGTCTGAATTTCTACCTCCACAAGTAAGCTAATGCTATTATGCCAACAACCTCTTACATATGTAGCTTATAGGCTCAATGACTCCCTCAGTGCTGTTCCAATATTTTTGCACTAAAATGCGCCGATTCATTAGCTTCAACAGGGTGAAGGTACAGACTTCTTTACCTCCTTTGAATGCGGTTATTTAATTGGAACGAGAATCTCAAAGTTTGGTTTCAACTTTCCACATTGTTAAAACTCAAAAACTTTTGACGCTAATAATTACATGGATTCTTCAGTGTTTAGAAGCAAAATCATTACCCCCACATGAAGCAAAATCAAACAAACAACGCTTATGATTGAAGGCACTCTTTGGTCAGTTTGGCAAACTCTCCAAAGGTAGGATAGGATTAATCATCACCGAGTTTGGAGATTTGAGATGAACTGAGATCTGTTTTGATCACGGGGGTAAAACAAAACTGATTTTAGAAGGTTTTTTTTGGCTTGGGAAAACTGGGTCAACACTAATCCAGTTTTTTTCCTAAACAAGGTTATCCTCAAAATGAGACTAAGATCAATTCTGGTTCCATTCTAGGAAGTTGCCAAAAAGCCCTTAATTTGGTAAAAAGAGTTCCTCATTATCTCAACCTTTGCAACTATGGTGCAATAGAGAGATTTTAAGAATATAAAAAACAATATATTTTTAGCAGAGATTAATGACCTATAATGATATAATCCTCCTCCTGAGAGGAGTTAGATTAACTCTTGATGGATATACTACTCCACTTCTTAAGAAATGCACTACATCTACAACTTATCTCTTGTATCCAAACGAAAGCTTGGGAGAATACAAAGTTATATAGTTATCTGAAGAAGCAAAGAATCTGACCTCTCTTAAGATCTTGTTTGAGCTCAACTACTCCTTCACCAGGAGTTTCTAAAATTATCAGGTAAGCTCACAAGTTTAAGTCGGCTTTATGTGCATTCTTGATAACAAACTTTACGATTACGTGTGTAATGCTCTCTGATTGTTTAATGACACCATGGTACTGCAGTCTAGCTACATAATTCTTGCGAAAATTTTGATTTAATATTTCATTTTATTTCTTTGAAATGCGTTGTTATATGTATCAGATTCAACAGAGATGCCAAAAGATAGATTATGCTGAACATGCGCAGTATCCTACAGAAAAGGAAAGCCAGCCAACTGAGTGCATTTTCCAACCATCATCATCAACTTTATACCAGTTTTTTCAAACTGACTGAGATAGTTACTTAAAATTGAGTCACTATAAAATAATCATAGAAAGTTTGATTATATCCAATAGCTAACGGTTATCAGTACTTTTGATAAGCCGTTAAATTTTATCCCTGTTCGATATGAGGACTGTCTATATAACAATTAAGCAAGCCAAAGAGTGAAGGAAAAAAGTCCAGTAAGGTAACTAATGGCTACAGAGAAAAAGAACCAACCATTGACATTCTTTGATTTTGATAAAGATTCGCTAACATACGATCAATTACTAGCAGCAGACAGCATCTAGTTATGTGATCTTTCTCTGATTTGTGCGTTGGAACCTTGTACGATATTAGAGAAGAAAACAAATTGCCTTAACAAGTTAAGGCATATCTACAGAGTGCAGCTATCAACTTTGATGTTTTTTTGCTGAGTTATTCTGAGAGTACTCTTTTCCGTGAGGCAAGAAGAATATTCAGGATTATTATAGAAGAATTTCCATCGCTCTGCTACCAATGATGATGTTAATGAGAATTCTAATACAATGAAATATAGAACAAGACACCTAAGTGGCGCGATTCAGAAAGGCAAAAGGTGAGCCTACATGTTTATATGGAAATCAATAAGCTACATAGCTCATTTTGCATAGGCGGGTTGAATAATTATAAATATCCTTTTGTCTTGAATTTTATAGAATTTTACTTCGCCATTATGTTATGAATTAAGTGCTAGATATCATTGTTATTTTCCATGTTGTGATAGTGACAGTCTGGGATATGGTTTTACTTTAATTTCAAAATGTTTATATATTTGGAAATTTATTTGATAACATTTAGTGTTGGTAATTAACAGAAACATGTGTACGTATATTGTGCTGAAGTGACGTAGATATGAGGAATCTCTCATGCCTCAAATATCTAAACAACGTGCTGCAAGTGTTTTGGCCAATACAACCAAATAAGATAATATAAATGATATTTCCTCTGAGGAAGGAATGCTCGTTCGACGTTCCACTCTAGATAATCAGTTTAAATCCTTTTGTATCAAAATTTTTTACTTCAAAACATACTTATAAATTTAAATTTTATTAATCATGGATCGTGTTGATATTGAAGCTGAATATACATTTTTATATAAAGGCAAGAGGTATTACTAAATTTCTATATATATACATGTATATTAACAAATTAAAGAAAGAAAGTTTATATGATTATTATGCTAATTTGTTTTATTTTATATAACTTTAGCTTCTGTATCACATTCTTATTGATAAAGTAAAATTATTCCTGTTCAGTGTATATAGAAATTAAACCAACATCTATCCTTTATGGTATATCTTCAACCTCCAGTACTCAGCAATCTACAGATTGCAGCCGGACAAGTCAATTAGACAATGGAAAACATATTACGATATTTATTTTGTAAACTTCACTAATTTAAACATATTAAATTTAATATGTTTCAAATTGCTTAATTGCATGATTCTCACCAACTTTATTTTTGTTCAACAAATTTTGGGCAAAAACAATGCACAATATAAAAATAATGAACACCAAGGTATTTCTAATAATCCTCACAGTGGGAATTCGTATGCAACGAATGTTCGAGAAATTGATCATGTTGTGCGAGCCAGAGATCGTAAAGGTAAACATACAGATTATTAATCATTTTTATTAAAATTTGACAGATGTAAATAATATATTATTTATTTGCTATGATATTCTTCTTATATATATAAAATAATATATTATTTATATGATATTTTTGCCTGCATTAATGAATAATAAATATCATTATTATTATATCAAATTGAAAACATTGTCGATGTCGTTTTATATAGAATGGGGTAAATCATTTGGGTTGTGTATTATTATTGTTAACTTCATATTTATATCCCCGTTTCATATATTGGAAAAAGGTTTGTTACGGAATTGCTATTAATATTTGTAGTTTTCTAATAATTGTGTTGGACGTTGTTGTGAAAAATAACGTGCGTTACCTCCGTTAGAGTTGCAAGTATACAACTTAACAAGTTATAGTATAAAAGATTATCGATCCC